>APFE030913985.1:2226-18593 GCA_000404065.3 Pinus taeda
CGGGCAGATGTGTTGCATGCAGAACATTCCAGAGTTACAGGATCGGGTTTGAGAGGAAGCCTTTCTTGTTGAGAGGGATGTTGAAAAGTGTGCAACAAGAAATGCTTGTTGAGAATGCAACAAGATGATGGAGCTTAGTGGAAAGGAGTCGCCTTCACTAAGTGGGCCCGCAGGCTATTTTTTGGCGCAAGTCTATTTTTAGACTATGTCTATTTTTAGACATATGGATCATGTCTATGGATTGCAGGTTGCTGTTTATGGATGATTGATCAAATTGGGAAAAATAGATGGACTTCTATTTTTAGATCACAGCGGAGTGACTGCTCAGTCTAAATATAGAACAGTCAAATATTATTAGCTCATAATAATATTAGACTATAAACTTTGTCTTATTCTCTTGGAGCACTTCAGGATGAGCTACGGATGTGGTACATGCAGATCCCAGAAGGAAATACGTGGTTACCTATGGGATGACAAATATTTGCATGCAGGACTTCAGTTAGAACTCAAGTGAGTTGAGTTTAGTGGACTGGAGGTGCAGTTGATGGAGTTGTGTTCAGTTTAGCTTTGTAAAACTGGTTGTATTTAGTCTAACTGGAAAATAGACTAGAGATGAGTTGGGTGAATTAGTTATTAATTAATTCACAAGTTATTAACTCATAATACAACTAATGAATACATCAGTAAACTCAGTTGCATGTCAGTGCATGTTCAGTTCAACAGGGACAGGTGTTAGAGAATCAGATTGCTATCAGTTGTGACTATAGCTGTGCATGATGATTTGCACAATCAGTGGGATTGAGTTGCCAATGAGGATTGCGTGGTATATCCAAGGGAAATACGAATTTGGATGATTCATTCATCAGTATTCTCATGCAGGATTGCGCAGTTGAGGCAGGCAAGCAGCGGAAGAAGATTTGAGCCAGTGATTGATTCAGATCTGAACTGTATTGTGTGTAACAGAGGTGGAGATACTTGTGAGAAGTATTATGCTGTGTAATGTTACATGACTCAATCATTAATATACAGATAGTTGGGGTTTTTAGCGAGATGCTTTCCCCGGGATACATACTGTGTTAATGTGTGAATGCTCTTGATTTTTTATTGTTATTGATGCTGCTATATTGATGATCAACGTAGAGGAGCTTATGTATTGTGTATGTTTTCCGCAATAGTACATGATCAGGATAATCTCCATTGAATATTTGTTAAATTATTCAAAATTTCTACACAAGGAGGGTTAACTTTACCCTTAGACTGTGGATTTTTCTCATTGTTTTTAGTCCTATTCAAGAGTTTTGCTGTCCGTAGTCAGTGTACTTCTGTGAAAACCCCCTTCTCTTGCATTATTCCACCTCCTTAGTGCAAATAACTATAAATGTTTTTATGTATTGTGCGCCATTTTTAGTTCTCTTTTGCGAAAAGTAGCATAGTCGAACTGTCATCTCTAGATCTGAAAGTGTCGTAGCTGTCGTTTTCAGTTTTAGAAAATAATCCCATTGTTCTGGATAGTCGATTATACGGTTACTATTGCATAGGATTTGAATTATTAGTTTTAAAGTGTCGAAAAGCAATTTCCATTTCAAAATTACAAAGTGTCTCTCTTGCTTTCACTTCGTTTTGAAAAAGAATTTTGTTGAGTATTGTCGCTTTAAAAGTAATTTAGTTTTGCACATAGCTTTCTTGACATCATTCACACATTAAGAAGGCTGAAAACAAATACACGCATGTGCATTTGCATTTTGATTGCTTGGCTTGATTTAGGACTGTGCATTTAGTGTGTGCTCTGTGCTCTGTGAAGAAAATATTCTTGACTTTCTTCCCTTTAGTAGCTAGGATTTTCATTGCTGAAAGAAGATTAAACATTTGTTTATCATCTTAGAATGCATTTTAGGAATTATATACACATCACGTGTTGAACCTGAAAGGAAAATTGTTAAGCAGGATCAACTTAAAATAAATTCAATGAATCTAACAACGCTTTGTAACTTAATGCACAACATCTAGAGGTCTAGGCTAGAGACGTATTCCGGCGTCGTAAAACCTGGTAACTGTTGCTTTCAGTGTTGGTTGGGTGATTCCTCCACTCTGAGACGGCAAGTGCCAGTATGGACTTGTGCTCCCACGTACCATCGAGTATATATTGGGAGACCACAATAGGCTGCATCCTTTATCCTTAGGAAGCTATGTCTGCCGCCCTATCAATCGCAATGCACTGAACACAGCATTCAGGAAGATTGACTTCCGTACCGTAAAAAGTATTCTGCAGTTTTGTGATTGGTTTGGTAGTCCTCTCTGCCTAGATCTCCAGAGAAGTCCATTTTTCTCCTTTTCATACTCCTTAAAGGAAAAGGTCCTCTGAGCACTTGTCACTTCAAGCTCAATAAAAATCGAAGGCAACTAGAGTCATCTTTTGTTTTTCCTCGACTCTTTAAAATTGAAAAAATAAGTTGTGTCAAAGCATCTAAAAATTTATTTTAATCGGAATAACATCACAAATTCCCCTGTTGATCTTCAGGTTGAAAAAATGGAGTCTACCAACCAAGGATTTCCCCTTGGAGGAAATCCTAGTCCCTTCTCCTCTTGGGGAGATGTTGGTGCACCCCATATGGCCACTTTGTCACTTCCAAGATTGACAATTGGTTAGCCTGTCTGGCTCTTCTCTACCTCTGTCGTTCAGAATCCCATAATTCCTGAACAGTCTAATTAGCAACTAGACGACACTAGAGTTGCTTCCCAACCTTCTACTTCATCTGATTCTCCTTCACCTCCTTCCTCTTCACTTGATAGAGCCGATAAAGCTAAAAATCAAGTAACTGAGAAGAAGAAGAAGCAGAAAGAGAAAAAGGAAAAGAAGAAAAAGGAACCAAAATCGAAAGGGGGCAACCAAGCGTCGTCTAGCGAAAATTCTCACACCGCATAGTCAAAACCTAAATCTCCTTGTGTCATTTGCAATGGAGACCACTATCACCGAGATTGTCCCTACATCCCTCGGATCTTAAGGGACTGGTCTCCTCGTTTGCACAATCCGGTGGTGTCAACCTCTGGCGATCATGTTGAATGCTCACCATCAACTAGTGAAAGTGAAGCACATGGAAAAAGAAGGAATCCCATATTTCGTTGTAAGTTGTGTGAAGTAAATCATGCCATCCACCGTTGTCCCTTCCTTGATGAGGCTAAAATAGTTTTGGATGATCGTCCAATTTCACCGCTACGACTTCCTCCTGGATATAAAAGACTCTTGCCAAGTCCTCCACTGGTTGAAAATCTGGATGGCCTGTCATTGTGGTCAGTCGAAGCGTCTATCATTGAAAATGAACCCTCTGAATCCATACCAGATGAAAGTCAAAGGGTCGATACGGCAGTTGACCAGGTCTTGGCTTCAGCGTGTTCATCTTCGAATGATACCGTCACTGAAGAGAAAGAGAATGAAACCGTTCAAATTCTTTTCATCAACACAGACTCCGATGAACTTGGGGGTAGTCCTCCCATTCTTTTATTGTCAGAAGGAAGTTCATCAGAGTCATATCCGGTCGTCTATTCGGTCCCACGACCAAGCAACCTAGTCATTTCCTTCGACTGGAATCTACTAGGCAGACCTCGTTTACCAGCCAGTGTATCATTCAAAATCATTGTACAAGCATACAGAATGGTCATGGTTGGTACCATCATTGATGAAGGGGCTTTTGTGAGTATCCTTTCCTCAACTTCTTGGAAAGTGCTTGGTTCGCCATCGCTTTTGCTTGAAATGAGAAATTTGATAGGCTTCAACAAGGGAACCAGTCCACCTTTAGGGATCCTTCCGAATGTGCCCATTACTTTGAGAAGGAAAACTATTCACATGAACGTTATGGTAGTTCAAGGACCTTTAGATTATAATCTACTCCTTGGACGTGACTATATTTATTGCATGGGAGCCATCGTCTCCTCACTCCTTAGAGTAATGTGTTTTCCGCACGAAGGCAAAATGGTCAAGCTCGTAGACCAAATGTCATTCCCCGGTTCACACATCGCAAATAGTCAAATGCCATCCCTAAATGGTCTTTTCACGCAAGAAATGTCTCATCTATCTCCAGCCCATCCACCTAATGAGCGCGAGTGATTTAGGAAGATGTGACTGAAACCCAGGGGGCATGCACCCTGGTATGTTTCGGCAGGGAAACCTTGGGTATAGAGTGGGTTTCCACGGAGGATATATGACTAGTCTGACGAACCCATCCTTAAAGGAAAATGGGATCAGGTTGGAATAAGATACCTTCGTTAAAGTTATGTGAGTGGAATGCATCTGCGCCATTCACCTTTGTCTATTTCGATGGACATCGCCGAGGAAGCATTTTATCCGCTACGCGGATAGAACTTTCTTCGTAACCTGGAAATTTTTCGCTATACTTGAGGGCATGAAAACCTTTCCACATGAAAGTGAAGAGCGACTATTTATTTCTTAAATTTTTAGGACCTCTGACCCTTTAAACCCATAAGGCTAGTCATTTCCTAACTTGCATAAAGAAAGGATCCATTGCAAAGCTTGAGAGATGTAAGCCACTTCAAAATAGCATCTCGAATGAGACATTTCTTATCATACAATTGGTGAGCAATGTTGTTGCAGAGTTCAAGCTCGCTAAAATATAAACATAAGTCATGAGAAAATGTTTCCCCCAACGTTTAAGCTCATTAAAAAATGAACCGGTAAATAACCATTGTGAATGCCTTATCGCCAGCTTTTGAGCCTTGGTCGTGTTCTCACCTTCACCTCCACTCTACTTTTAGTCGATCATTCACCCCCATATGATTGTTTACCACTTCGAGGAAAATCTGCGAAGAGTGATTCTGTTAGCCATCCTTGTGACACTGCCGTGATTGGAAAATTACAAATCTTACCTGGAATTAGCTACTACCCGAAACCATCACTCGTTCCTCGAAAATGAGTCTTCTTTAAGCTCTTTTCACCTGACTCGTAAAATATGAAAATATTGCCGAGTGATTGGCTCTCCGGCTCGTTAAAGGAATCGAAAGTGCTATCCCTCTAGATTTTAATCTTTTTGGACCTGAGGGATTATTACACAAAAAGATCAAGCGCTTGTCTTGTTCTGCTCATTAAAAAAATCGAAAATTCACCCCTTTTATATTATTTTACGCTTTTTCAGACTTAAGGGATTATATGACGAAAAAGAATCATTGGAGTCACCTTTCCATTTCTTTCAGACTCTCTAAAATTGAAAGGGACTGAGTTATCTTTGTCGTTAAACTCGTTAAAACCTAATAGCGACAAACTCATCCAAATGGACGAGAATGAGTTTCATTGTCACTAGACTCGCTAAAATATAGCGACAGGTTCGCTCGAAGGGCGGATTATAGAACAAGCATATGTTATCCTCCTCATTCTTGACAAAAATAAAGAGGTACTGGTCAGCAATGACTGGGCAAAATTGGGAAGAAAACATGAAGAAACTTTATTGGCAGCAAGTCACTCTTGAACATGACACTTTCCTTCCGCATCCATGCCGGGTTGGGTTGTTCTGTGCACTAGTCATCACCATTGGTCCATCACAACATCCATCTTTGGGGTTAACGCTACCAATCCATCATCAGTGCCTCCGATATGTTCAAGAGAAGTTAGTCAGACAATTCACCTGTGTCTCACCCACTGCAATACATTCATGCTTCATTCCTTCATGACCGCCATCCTGAACCCTGTATTGTCAGTTTGTTTTCACGTCCAAAATCATTTGCTTCGTTCCGTGTCGTTGATGTGGGATTCATTAAGTCCCTCCTGCGACGGGTTGCTTCTTGTTGACATCAGCTCATTATCCAAGAAGTTGACTTAGGAACAACCCTTTCAGTACTTAGAAGCTTGCATGCCTCAATGACAAGTTTCTCACTTTCGGCGACAGGTTTACATCAATGGCCTTCGACCGAGAGATTTTACATGGTGTTCGACGCCAAGTCCCTTTTTCACACCACGTGAATTGTACTGTAGTACCTTGAGGGTCATTGTCATTGTTGGTGATTCCTCTCATGCCTGTTAACAACTTACATCATTGGCTCGTAATCAGGCGATGTCTTTCCAAGTTTGACTCCAGAACAATTTTCACATGGATTGACTTATGTTCTGAGTGAAGATTGAATGAGTTTTGAAGACCTCGGATCTAGTTTCATCCGTACAGGCTGTGATATATTCAGGAATATAAAGACATCAAGTGTACATCATTGCTGAACAGATGATCATCCAAATCAAAGGATGATGTGTCCATATCATCAGTCTGTCACATAAACGATTGTCTGTCCTATGTACATGGAAATGAATTTATAAAGTTGAGCATGGGAATGCTCGCCTCAACTAGATCATGAAAAATGTTGTCAAAATAATGTATTGTATTGTATCTTATTACAGGTTGCCTCCCAACTCGTAAAAACTGCAGATCCTCATAGTAAAGCATTTCACCTGACATCAGAAAGATTAAGGACCTCATGCTTGAGGGGGCAACTGTTATAGACACTTTTGGGCACTTCAACCCCAATCATAAATGTCCATAAACTAAGGGCTCCTAAGTCCCTAAAAGTGTTGCTTCACTGCCTAAAGGAACAAGTTCAACTGATTACATCATCTCCCAGAAGTTATCCACTGAAAACTACGCATAAATGGTCAAAATTGGACCATACTGAAAGCTCAATGCAGAGGGTGCGATGCATATCACCTTCCCAATGTACAAGGTGCGATGCATACTGATTTTCTCCTATGTAGGGTGCGATGATCACGAATGGACAAATGGTAGGGACAAAAATGCGAGGTGGAAGATCATGGAATCTTCCAGAAGCTTCCCCTCTGACACTTGCCTCTCTATTTTCGACCGAGGATGAGTAAGAGATCATCATTCTCCAAGTGGAAGCAGGAACTATTAGAGAGAAGACACTAGTCAAGATCCCAGAAGATGACTCACCTCTCTGTAATCATCTATATATGGATCCCTCATCACAGAGATCTAGAGGCTGGAATTTTGTATCTTATAGACAAGTGTTGTTGGTTTTCTGGTGTACATTCATAGTGTTGGGTGATCTAAGCTTTGATTGAGGTGAAGAAAGGCTTCCTAGCTGGAGGATGATGCCGGGTCAGAGCATGTGGTTGTAATCCTCTTGCTACTTTTCATCTTAATAAAGTTATTCTTGTTTCCTTCCATATTCTTGTGTACTTGTTTATATATGCATGTATATGGTTAATGCACGTCTGATCTTGTATTATTTATGAATTTAGATCCTTGTTTCTTGGATAGTAGTATGTTGTTGTGATTCCACAGGTTCTTTTGAAGCTGGGCAGACAAAGAAGAAGTGGCGAAGCTCTATCAAGAAGGAGAGGAAATCAAATGCAAGACTCAAGTTGGTCTTCTTGGTTCTCCTCTCGTCTATTTTCATAAAAGGAAACAATAGTAGACTTTGATTGTTTGTTTCTAAGATAGCCACCCATCTTAGTGGGAATAGCAGGATCTGAGTGGACACTATTCCTGGATAACACCAACCAACCATCGATGGCATAAAAATGGCCTCGAGCCTCAATTGGCATAAAACATTCATTCTAAAAGTGGAAAGAAGGCCCACTACCACCGTTGGGAATCAAGTCACCTATACTATAAGTCTCATAGACTGCTACAAACAAGATACAGGACCAGGAGATAGCTACTACATGATTGAGGTAGTTTACTACACGATATAGACTATGTTCTACAAGATCACTATCAGGTGCTACAAGATTGTCCATAGGGGTGAAGAAGAGACCAAAATTGAGAAATTTTGACAAAAAAACCATAGATTCATATGTGAACTTCCAAGGGAAGATGAAGTACCTATTTTTCCTCACCACCTACATATAATAAGCTTGAACAATTGTTCCATTTGTTTCCACAAAACATCTTGTAGAAAATCTCTATAAAAAAAAAGTATGAATTTTCCATGTGAAATGGGAATGATAGTAGGAAAATTGACTTGTTTATAAGTTGGGGATGCAATTTTTCCTTTCCCTTTCCAAAAAAGGAAAATTGATCCCTTCTCTCCTGTTCTAAAACCCTAATTGGCTGAGAAAAATCCCTAAAATTGATAATTTATAAGATAAATTCCATGAAAAACTTGTGAAAAGTCATGGGGGGTGGTTTTAACCAAAGAGATCCCACCAACTCATCAGGGTTTCACCAACACCCTCCTATCAAGGACATCTTTGCAAATCACCAATGGTTGGGATTCTTTGAGAAATTCAAAGGGTTTGATGATGAGATTACCCATGCGTTTGCGGTAGGCCTCCAACCTCAAGGACAAGATAGTACTACCACCATTATATAGGAGATCATCATCCATTTCAATGACGAAATCATTAGTAGAGTGACCACACTTCCTCTAGGAGTAATATGGAGCAAGGATGGGAGAACATAGTCTATCACAACCAAGAACAATGATTTCCTTCTTGAGGAGCAGCAAATTGAAGACAAAAATGGTGTTAGGGGAGAGAATATACCCTATCCATGGGATGGGGTATCTTATCACTTTCTGAAAGAAATATGTTATGATGGAAGACTAAGTTTTTTCTATGCCTATCAGTTTAGATTTCTCTATCAACTAAAGTTCCAGATGGATTTGCTAATCGCAAGTAGATTGAACATTCCCCATTTCCTTTTCCAATCCATAGTAGAGATGAGCCAAAGAGTAAGATGGGGAAACTATCAGTATATATCTTGCCATGGGCTCTTAAGACTCATTTTCATAGATGCTCTAGGGCATATTAAAAACCATGTGTCATGGATAGACATTGTGGATATGGATAGGGAGGATTTTCTTGAAACTCAAACCCAAGCCTTGTTAGAACTGGGAGAAACAATAAAGCATGGTTCTACAGAAGAAGACGCATAAGTTGAATAAGAGGTTGGTGAAGAAGAGGAAGAAGTAAAATTATAGAAGGAGGTAAAGGAAGAAGAAGGAGAAATGGGGCCACCTACTAAAACAACCATGCCCAAGAAGGACTCATACAAGACTATTATGGCAGACACAGGAGAACAAGGAACCCCAAAGGTCATTGAGGAAGCTTCTAGACCTTAGAAAAGAAGAATACAAGAGAAGCACACAAGTATTTCTAAAGAAAACACTGAGGAATAAGTGGTTGCCACCTTGGTATCCTTAAGTAAACTAGCCAAGCCCAAGGAGAGGAAGCCAAAGCAAGGACCTCTATATTTCAAGAGGAGGAAAAGAAATAGACTTAAGCAAGAAAAGCCTCAACCTTCTTCAACAATCCCCATCACCATTTAGGGTTCAACTAACCACCAGGAGGAAGATTTGAGAAAGACAAGGGACAAACTAAAGAAATAAAATCCCTCAAGGCTAAAGGAAACCAACCCCAAACCTCACAAAAGAAGTCAAGCACTAAGGGAGCCAAGACTAAACAACTTCAAGAGGAATATTCCATGCTACAAGAAGGAAAAAAGGTGCTATAGGAAGTTAGAGAAGTGTTATAAGAAGGTAGGGTAGTGTTATAGGAAAGTGTTTCAAAACTACAGGAAGGAGGTGAAGAGTCATAAGAGATACAAAAATCTGATCCCCAACCATACCTTGGGTCCTATCCCAAATTATTTATGGCAAGGCAAATAATACCTACCAAATTTTCAGTCCCAATCTCACTTGAGCTAGATGAAGAAAGAGGTAGAAGCCATCGATGGATTCAAATTGCAATGTCCAAAGGATTTGAGGATGTAGGTCTGATGGAAGATAATATGAAGAAGATGGGTGAGGAGATGCATGCATTGATATTTAACAAAGAAAATATGAGCGAGAAACTACAAATATAAAACAAGAGGTTAAGGGACCAACTATAGGAGAAAGATGAGCAACTTGCCACCATGGAAAGGTTCGTTATTGATGGGCCACTAAATTAGACATAAATTAAAGCCCATGCCTCCAAATTAAACATAAATTAAGGCCCATATAATCATCCTCCAGCATATTAAACCTCCCTTTTTGCATTAGATAATGTATTTTTAAGTTTAATATGTTCATTAGGAATGTTTATGAATAGCATATTTGTGCCTAATATTATTTATTTTGTCAAATATTATGATAATATTGGGAATAATACAAAGATTTGGAGGAGGAGATAATTTAGGGACTTGATCCCTAATACAAGAGTATCAATATAAATAATAAATCAATAAGATATTATGGAATTATGGCACAGATTATGGAACTCCAATGATTGAGAAAATCTAGGAATGTGTTCCCTGCCATTTAATGCAAATTCCTAATATTGGGAACAAGATCCACTAATCAAGGGATTTTGGTGGGGAAAGCTTCCTCCTTTCATGGGGAATGATTCCTAGTAATTTTGTATAAGTACCAAGTCAAATTTTCCTCTAGGGATGGATTTTTATTAGTCTTCTTTTGGAGATAACTCGTATTTTTTAGCTCCATTGTATTTTCTTACAGGGATGTAATTGTATTGATGAAAATAATGAACATTGGTGTCATTTTCAACTTCTAAATCTTGTTTTCCTCCATAAGTCTCTGATTTTCCTTGGGCTTGTCCATACTAGGATCCTCAGAGCTCTTTTGTATCATTTGTTTTTATTCTTTTCACTTTTTTTTCACATGCATCTCTTGTTCTTGTTTCTTTCTATTTCTGCATTTAGTATTAATGATTTCTGGTTGTAGGATTGGGTTAAATGGTTAATGTAAGTTATTTTTTAGGGTCAAAAGCATAATTTCATTCGTTTAAAATATTTGGAAGGTCATAGTAATCATTGAGCTTCTTGGATTAGTTTTCTTATTCCCAAATCTAGATTTCTGGAACTCCTTTGTGGCAAATAGCAACAAATTTCCACTGTTTTTTAGAGCATGCTGACGAGCTTCAATCAATTTTATTCCACTTGCATTAGATCACAAAAAAATTCTAGTTAATAACAAAATTTACCCCATCAAATTTTCACTTGATTAGGTTAGGAATTTGATAGATTTACTAGCTCCCTAGTTCTCGAATTTCTAGATTTTAGACTAGTAATTTTCCATTATTTAATAAATCTTTCCCATGTATAGATGAATTTGCGGATAGATGTAGAAAATAATGTGTGTCATTATAGGAGCTTCAACATTGCAGGGAGACCTCATATTTTTCACCTCATCAAAGCCTCATCCACCCATGTCACCAAAATCCACTAAAATCTCAATCCGAATTCTTGTTTTATAAGCAAAAATTTCCATTTCAATTGAGAAAATGCACCCATATTGAAGCCCTTGCTTGAGTTCTGGGTAGTATCCACCACCTCCATGCCTTATTCTTCCATTATCCACCTTTCCCAAGCTCCATTCCACCTTATAGACCACTTCCTAAGCTTTAGGCTTATTCTTGTAATAAAACAAGGGGATCTTGTAGGAACTAGTACATCCTACAGACATCCTATATGACATCTTGTAGCACCCTGTTTTGAGCTCGAATTGAGAAAAATCATCATTGAAGCTGCGATTAGGCCTCTACTTGACCTCCAAGTCATAAAAACCATTTAACCCCTCTTCCTCCACACCTGTCTCCCTTGCCAAAGAACAAGGAAATATTATCATTTGCATTTATAAAATGAAAAGTTAAAGAAAAATAGTTCTTTTTATTTCTTAATTAGCACATGCATGCAACAGTTAATACTCACTAGATCAAATTCCATGCTCAGTTATTTTAAATCATCACATGTGATAAATACAGTTAATTTAGGTTTATTTTACATTTAGTTCATGATCTTTATGCAATTAGAATATGTTTCTTTCCTTGTACTTTATTTCTTGCAATAGGTTAGGGTTTCCATTTCGAGCAGTTCATTTTCTGCAATTAGTTTAGGATTTTATTTTAGTACATGCACTTTATTACATCATGACAACAAAGGAAGGACACATTGTATGCTACATATATAGTGTCGGTACCTCTTAAGTTTGTACGAACTCCGAGTTGATAATTAAAGTTGGTAGCCTTGGCAGTTGCAACATTATTGTCGCAATACCGAGGCTCATCACTTTTTGGCACTGTTGCGGGAGAGGTGTAAAAGTATACATTGTTTTATTCCCTAGTTGATTCATTTATTTTTACATTTTCAAAAAAAAAATTGCATTAGGCATATTTAATTTCAAAAATTGAAAAGTGCATTTCATTAGTCTTTTCATTCGATCATAAAAACAAAGAAAATATTCAACACCAACCCACACCCCCCCCCCCCCCCCATTTGATCACGTGGTGTAGTAAGAGCCACATCACCATGCACTTTTGCAGGTGGAAGAAGAAGATGTCAAAGAATGTAGAATAAATGGATGGAGATGATGACAATGAGGAAGATCCTCTCAGATTTCCCATTCAAGATATTGATGGTAGTGTGCATGTCAAGAAAACCCCTCCATCTTTTCTTCCAAAATATCATGGTTTAAGGTCAGAGGATCCGAAAACCTTTCTCTTTGAATTTGAAATTGTTTGTAGATATTATGGTTACTTATTAAAAACTGAAAAACTGAGATTGTTTCTGGAAACATTGAAGGATAGAGCTCTTAAATGGTTCATGAGTTTAGGGACTAATTCAGTAAGATCATGGAATGATGTGAAAAATATACTTCTAGAAAAATATAAAGATCGTGATCTTAAAGAATAAATTATTAGAATGAATCAAAAGGAAGATGAGAGCCTTGAGGATCTAATATAGAGGTTCATGTATAATGTTAAGAGGGAAAAACTACATCATTTAGGATCCAACACACTAAAAACCATCTTACTTAGAACAATAAGGGATGAGTGGATTGATCTCCTTGATCTCATGATTAGAGGTGATGTATACCAATTATCATTTCAAGAAATTTGTGAAACGTGCAAACACATACCAAGAGGAAGGGCAAGAGTAAATCAATCAACATCAAGATCAGTAAGTCAAGCTAAAGTTGCAAAATTTTCCTGATAACATTAAAACAAAATTTTTTAGCAATCTAAGTGAACAAGTAGAAATGTTAAGAATTCAATATGAATAAAAACAAGATGCTCATATTTTTGTTGTCCATGCTAAATCACATAATGTTAAATATTGTCCATCATTACCAAGGTTGAAGGAAGTTTACCAAGAGGACAATGGAGCAAGTCAATCACCAAAGCAGCTTTGTTATGTAGCTCCAAGAGGACCATGACAACCTAGTCAACCTAGTATGATGCAAGAGCCTAATTCACAATTTCAAGATTATGCACATCCATCTCAAAGTAATTGGAACACACCCTTTCCTTGGCAACATTGGCCATATCAACCCCAAAACCAATCTTAGCAACAAGGTTGGCAAGGAACTTATGGGAGCCATCCACAATATCCTCAATATTTTCCTCAATATCCTCCATACCCATTCCATGTTATCCCTACCATTCACCTCCACCACAACCACAACCCCAAGCACATCCATCTCAAATATCCACTCCCACTCAACTACCTGTACCACCATTTCCAAACCCACACAATGAAGTAGCTCAACCCACTTACAATGCTGAGGTACAACACTTCCAAATATCTCCTTTTGATCTCAAAGGTATTCATCTCAACTTAGGAAGAATATTAAAAAAAGGAGATTCTCTTGATGCCATTGAAGGACAAAATGTAGAAAAAGAAGATTCAAAAGAGAAGATCGAAGAATCATGGGTTGCACTTAATGAAGAGAAGACAACAAAATTAGAGATTGAGAAATATCCCTCATGGTTACCATCAAATCCCCCATGTGTTCAAGAGAACAAATGGCAAAAAGAGGAATATTTGAAGGTCATGGAAGAAGAAGACATCCACGATGATCCAAATTAGCAAGTCGACCAGGGGCATCACAACTATATTGAAATATGGTGCCAGACAATCATTAAGTTGCAACAACACTCTCTTCTTCAATTGTTCTTGATCCTTTAAAATTCAAATCATTTGGTCTCTGAAATCCAGGTACATGTCAAATCATATATTGCAAGTCTACACATCAGTTTATATATCATCTTGATGTGCACATGGCTCCATTGGAAGTAATCTTATACTTGAAAGTGATTTTTTTTTTCAAGTAGGGCAGGGTAAAACAAAAATGAAAAATAAGAGGAAAAAAAATATTAGGTGAAAACCTACTTTGAGGCACTTGAGATTGGATGATTAATGAAAACCTGCATGAGGTGGTTAATGGGTTGGGAAAAGGAGAAAAAGTAGATAAAAAGAAAAGATCCTCGGTGAAACCCTCCTTTGAGGTGCCTAAGCAGACCTACTAGTTGAAAACCTCATTGAGGCGGCTAGTAGGCCTAGAAGAAAAAAACAGAAAAAATAAAAAAAATATGTGCTCCATGTATCTCTCTGATGAATGTAGGTGCCATCCAACATCCGCAAGCAACAAAAGCAAGTTGGCACCAACAAAGAAAAATAGGTCAAACCTAGTCAAAAGAAGTCAAATTTTGATTTTCTCCTCCTTTGCTCAAATTCTCCGACATGACCAAGGCCATGCAAATCCATCACCCCCATCTATTTCCACCATCCACTCATCATTTCCAAGATTCTACCACTCATTTTCCTTGCAGTCCTAAAAAACTATAGGAATGCTCTGTTTTACTACATGAAATAGAAATACATAGAGCAAAAAACTATCTTTGCCATATCTTGCAAACCATGCATCCATTTTCCAAGATGTTTCAGGGGGAGATGCATATGGATGATGGTAACATGCTCAAGCACTTTCAGAAAATTCCAGTGCACAGTTTTTTAGAAATCAATCTCCATCACCTAACCATTTTTGAATTTTATCGATATCCATGCATGCATTTAAAGTTTTGTTTCATGGGAGATGCATATGGATGATGGTAACATTCCCAAGAAATATTAGAAAATCCCAATGCACAGTTTCCAAGAAATTGGCCTTCATCACCTTCATCCATTTTTAGTTCTTCTTGGGATTCGTGCATCCATTGGTGAAGATTGTTTTATAGGGAGGTGCATAATGATGATGACAACATGCTCAGAAAATTTCATGTCAATCCATTCTACCATTTGAGAGATATGGACATAAAAAGTCTGCTACAAGAGGTTGTCCTCAATTACTAGATGATCTCTATAGGAAGGCTGAGAGGAAGCTACAAGAGGCAATATGATGGAGAAATGGTTAAAAGGTTAGGTATTCTTTAGGGAAGTGTTGTAGCGGCTACAACCACCTATTGAGTTGTGTTATATTCTTTCCATGACTAGCCCATGTAGTTAATTGGGGGGTGGATCCCCCCCTTCATTGCGCCGATTATTTAGCAGGGGGAGTCACAGGGGGTTTGAGGGGTGCAGGTAAGCCCACTCTCTGGGGTCCAGGGCAGTTCCCTAGAAAATTTTGATTTTGAACCCTATATTAGGTTGCACGGACCTACCTATGGTTTTGTGCATGTTTTTCGCACATGGTTTTGGATGCGATGGTTTTCGGTCCATGGTATTGGATGCTTCGGCATGTATAAATATGTATTGTAACATTGAAAGGAACATAATGAAAAAAGTTGGTATAACACCCCTGGAATCAAGGGGAGAATCTTGTGTATAGGTGTTTAAATTGTGATGCTCTTGCATTGTTTATTTTCTGTGTTTTAGAATTCATAGCAGGTAATTTTGTACGGGTTAAAACCTACATTGGTATCAGAGTTGTGTTGGCTTCAAGGAGACGCTTTTTTACTGAGGGGTTCGCTTTGGCCTGTGGTAGACCCCATTCAGTGATAGATCTGCGGGATCAATTCTAGTGGTGAAAGAAGATGGTGAGCAGTGGAAAGATAGAGATCGAGAAATTTAATGGTCAGAGTTTTGAGTTGTGGAAACTCAAGATGGATGATCTGTTGGTGGATAAAGTTCAGTGGATCGTGGTAGATCCAGGTACTAAACAAACGAGAATGTTTAATGAAGAATGGAAGAAGTTGGATCGGAAGGCAAAGAGCACAATACGATTGTGTGTCTCAGTTTCAGTATTGCTGAATGTATTAGGGGAAGCTATAGTGAAGGCTTTGTGGGACAAGTTAGGGAATTTGTACCAATCTAAGTCTCTGACTATTCCTATGGAAAACGTTGTAAAACTTGAGGATGAAATATGGAGACTCTGTGACAGAGAATCTGAATGCATTTAATACTGTGGTAAGTTAGTTATTCTCTGTTGATATCAAAATTTTAGATGAAGATAAGTGCATTAGTTTGTTGTGTTCTCTACCAGATTCATGGGATATTCTGGTTATTGCAATAGGTAGCAATGCAACTGCCTTGCAGTTTGATGAAATAGTCTCATTCTTACTGATGGAGGAGATGAGATGGAAAAATATGGAGAGCTAGAATGGTGATGCCTTGTCTATACGAGGACGGTCCTAGAAC
>APFE030913985.1:19280-35328 GCA_000404065.3 Pinus taeda
TTATTAAACATGAAGTCCAACCAAAGGAACCTGAGAAGATAGAGTTTGAGCTAAAGGAGGAAGAATCAGATTCTACAGTAGAGGAGGAATTAGAAGATGAAGAGCCACAAACTCTGGGTGTGAGAAGATCAGCTCGAGAAAGAAGGTAGCCAGAAAGGTATAGTCCATCTGATTTTTATTCAAAATTTTCTTTATCTATTAATAATGATGATTCCAAAACTGTGAAGGAAGAAGTAGATTCAGAGGATGGAAAACTCTAGAAAGAGGCCATGGTTGATGAAATGGAATGTTTGCACAAAAATGAGGCTTGGGATTTGGTGGAGTTGCCAGCTGGAAGGAAACCCATTGACACCAAATGGGTGTTCAAGAAGAAGACATATGCGAAAGGAAAGGTGGAGAAATACAAAGCTCGGTTGGTAGCAAAAGGTTATTCCTAGGTGCTAGGAATTGATTTTGGTGACATTTTTTCTCCTGTTGCCAAGGTAACTTCTATTAGATTATTTTTATCTGTTGCTACTACTTTTGATTTTGAGGTAGAACAGATGGATGTGAAGACAACATTTCTTCATGGGGATCTGGAAGAGGAGATCTGCATGAGGCAACCTAAAGGCTTTGCAGTGAAGGGTAAGAAAGAACTGGTATGCAAGTTAAACAAGTCCCTGTATGGGTTAAAACAATCACCAAGGATGTGGTATCATAAATTTGATACATTTATACGGGGACTTGGCTTCACCAGAAGAAAAGTAGATCACTGTGTGTATTTTAAATTAATTGGTGACCGTGTTATTTATCTGATCTTGTATGTAGATGATATGTTGTTGGTTGGAAATGAGAAAGAAATTATCCAGGATTTGAAGACCCATTTTCCTCCAAATTTGACATGAAAGATCTTGTTGATGCAAAATATATTTTGGGCATGGAAATTAAAAGGGATCGGACAAAGATGAAGCTTTGGCTAAACCAGAGGAAGTATGTCGAGACAATATTGCAAAGGTTTAATATGTAGGATAGTAAATCAGTGAAGGTTCCTATTCATGTAGGTGTAAAGTTATCTACTAAACAGTGTCCCAAGACACAAGAAGAGGAAGAGGACATGTCCCGTGTTCCATATGCAAGTGTAGTCAGTAGCCTGATGTATGCGATGGTTTGTACTAGACCAGACATTGCACATGTAGTGGGAGTATTAAGCAGGTTTATGTCAAAACCAGGGAAAGAGCACTAGACAACAATGAAGCAGGTTTTCAGGTATTTGCTTGGCACTAGTGATTATGGTTTGTGCTACCAAGGAAGACCAGGATTGGATAGAATTTTGGATATTTGTGGCTTTGTTGATGCAGACTGGGTTGGAGATCTAGATCAGAGAAGATTTACAAGTGGGTATGTGTTTAACCTATTTGGAGGTGCGGTCAGTTGGATAAGTAAAAAACAATCTGTAGTGGCACTATCAACTACAGAGGCAGAATACATGGCAGCCACTCATGTAGGCAAGGAAGCAGTTTGCTTGCAAAGATTGTGTTCAAGTATGGGGTTAGTATAGGAAGCTATAAGGATAGACTGTGTCAGCCAAAGTGAAATTTTATTGGCAAAGAACCCTGCATATAATTCAAAGACAAAGCACATTGATGTTCAATATCATTTCATGAGGGATATGATAGAAGACAAAAAGGTGTTGCTGGTAAAGGTGGACACTTTGAAGAATACTGCAGATGCATTGACAAAATCTGTGAGCTTTAAGAAATTCTCTTGGTGTAGAGAAACAATGGGCATTGCAGGGCTGGATAAATGACTAAGCTCTCTTGTGTCCCCCTATGGAAAGAAAACAACAAGTGGGAGAATGTTGGATTGTGTTATATTCTTTCCACGACTAGCCCACGTAGTTAATCAGGGGGTTAGAAGGGGGGCGGAGGCCCCCCTTCATTGTGTCGATTGCGTAGCCGAGGGAGTCACAAGGGGTTTGAGGGGTGCAGGTAACCCCACTTTATGGGGTTCAGGGTAGTGGCCCGAAAATTTTTGTTTTTGGACCCTATAAAAGGTTGGGTGGAACTACCTATGGTTTTGTGCATGTTGTTCGCACATGGTTTTGGACACGATGGTTTTTGGTCCATGGTATTGGATGCTTCATCATGTATAAATACGTATTGTAAAATTGAAAGGAACATAATGAAAAATCAAGTTGGTAGTCCTGGTTTTGGGATCCAAGGGAAAATCTCTGTGTATATGTGTTTTATGTGTTATGCTCTCGCATTGTTTATTTTGTGTTTTAGAATTCATATGCAGGTAATTTCTGTACGGGGTTAAAACCTAGACCACTATCAAAAATTTATCCTTAGCCTATTTTGGAGCCTCGCTACCAACCTTCACAACAACTTGCCTTGCTTCGCCAAGTCCTCAAGCTAAATCAATGTCTTTCTTGCTCAAAGACAACCTGTTGATCATAGTTTGATATTTTTTCTTCACATGCTGCTCACCTGAACTTGGTCCAGATGCAGGCTGAGAGGCTTCCAAGTGAAATTTGCACCTTTCTAGAGGGAAGCCAACCTTCCCTCCAGGAATTGCGCAATTCCCTCTAACAGACTGTTGGGCTCCAAGATTGCGCAATCCTACCAGCCAACCATCCCAGGAAGATTTGTGTAATTTTTTCCATCAACAGGCTATTTAGCCTAGGGTTTGCTCAAATTTGGGCAGCAATCAGCTGCTTTGCCCAGAAATTGTGCAATCCCCTTGGGAATTCAGCCCAACTTATAGTCAGAAACGCACATTTTTCTCTAGTAGTCGAGCATTCACTTGCATGTGCAGCTAAGTTGACTGGTTCTCTTCAGGACCAAGCAAAATGGACTTGCATGCATAGGCTGCTTCTCTCAAGGTAGCATGCAAAGGCATCCCTTGTTTTAGGCATCTATGTTTAGTAGTTGGAGATTACATGCAAGGCGTAATTCTGAAACCTCCTGCCAAGTGTCACTTCCCCTAGATTTGTGGCATCCGTGTCACAACCTCGATGTTATCAAAACTCATCAACCAAACCTACAGAGCTCATTCCTCACATCAACCTTGTACCTCAGACATCCCACATGACATCTAGGAGTAGTCGGGACATTCAGCTCAGCTGTTTTGGGGTAAGCTCACTTCCCATGCCTTGTGCTGCATTTCTATCACTTTTTGTGTATTCACTTGTGTGAGTGTTGTTTGGTTGATTTCTTTGAACGTTTGTTGTCGTTTACATGTATTCTAGCTTTTCCTAGTGTTGTTTCAATTTTTGTTGCTATCTCACTCCTATTGCATGCATGAAACTATTTTGCATGGACGTTTTCCCTTCCAACGAACTGCCTCACCAACATACATGTTGATCTGTTTGCTAAATATTTCATTCATGTTTTGCATGAACTATTTATCACTTGTGCTATCACTTAGTATCACCATGCATTTCATCAACTTACTTGCTTTCAGTTGCCCGTCGGCGAGTCAGGCCATCCATGGCCTAGTCTCTACCCTCACCAAGGCTGCATTACGCATTCTGGAGAAGGAAGGCTCGCCTTCCTCTCCAGATTTTCTCATTTTGGCCCAGCACTCACCTTTTAGACCAAATTGCACATTTCTGGAGGTTATTGACTGCTTCGCCCAAAAATTTGCACAAATCTACCCCTGGGCCAGCAGTCCTTCCTAGCTAGGATTGCGCATTGCACAATCCCAGTAGTCACCTACCCGACTGGATTGTGCATTGTGTAGTTCTAGCAGTGATTCAAATTCTCAGTAGCCTGGACTATGCCTTGTGTAGTCTTGGCAGTCGGTCTCCTGACCTTCTGGCTGAAATCGCGTAACTTATACTAAGACTCTCTTGAAGAAGGTTTGGACAATATTGTCATGCACCTTGGCTTCTCTACTACACGGAGCTAGTACATCTCTTTGGAGGAGCAGGCATATGTGGCTGTAACGTTCCACTGATGGGGCTAATAGGTTTACATGGTGTTTTGTATGACTGTGAAATTCTTTATATAATAACAGCCAACACATTTTCATGCATATGTTGTTATTGTAGTTGGACTGTTCTAGTTGCCTTAATGATATATGTTGTTTAACTTACATACCTATATATGAACTGATTTGTATGCAATTATATAAATCTTGTTGTTAATGTGTTTCATATGTTATTAATGTTGTCACCGTCCATGTTGACTGCTCTGCTAGACATCAGACAGACATTTCTCATGAACCTGGTTATATCAATTGTCACACTCATCTCGGATTGATCAATGAGTGTTGTTCATGTTTTCTTACCTTGTATGTTGTGAATGTCGCATCCATGTTGACTGCTTTGCTGGAATTTATGCATGTCCTTTGTGTAGTGTGCTCCTAGCCAAGTTGGGACTGATCCCCTTCAACTTGGAACTCATCTTCACCTTCCTCTCCCTTTGAAGTGTTGGAACCTCTCAAACTCATTCCTTGACTCACTGCATCAGTCACACCCTTGCTACTAATAGAGTTATCTTACTTGCCTATGCGTGACATCATAGTCAAGGGATTACCTTACGACCCACTACTGGGACTCCTACACCAAACAATCTGAGGTCTAATTGGGACTTCTTACTGAGGAGATCCCCTTGACATGTTGGCGGGTCCAACACCATCAACTAGAAGGTTGATATAGGTCTCCCAAAACCTACACATCAACAAGAAGACAACCCATCAGCAAAATGAGATCAACAAAAGAGAAAAAGGCAGTCAAGAAGATGCACCCGAGTCATTAGCAGCACAACGACATCAACTCAGCAACAACATTCATGTCTCTCCAACAACCATGAGGTAGGTACAAGTATGCCATATTCTTGACCTCTTCTCTTAAGCATATTATAGTTAGAAATTTGTTGTCAATGCATGAGAGATGAGGTTTTATAAGCTAAGGATAGGTCAGTAGTCTCGGACACCTTCAACTAGTTAATTTTAATTCACTCATTCACTCATGCAATGTGGAAAAGTCAAACTATGAAGGGTGATGATTTCAAGGAATGGAGACAACAGTTAAAAGAATAATTTTTTGTAAAGGCCAAGTCACCATAGTACTCCAAGCCCTCCATCCACTTCATATTCACTATCTATCCATCATTCATCCATCCCATTCCATAATTTCAAGAACAAACCTTACACTCTACCTCAAACTAAAAATTTCTTGAAAAAAACCAAATAGAGCATCATCTCCATTTTCATAAACCTACACTACTCCCTCTGAGCCCTAGCATCATCCTCCAAACCCTCTACATCATTTCTCATCACTACCATGCAGTTAAAAGACTCTAAAAGAGAAAGAATGGCTGCTATAGGAAGACATAATGTTGCTACAAGAAGGAAGAAACGAACAAATGGTGCTAAAACCAAAAAAAAAAGGCAATGCCTAAGAGAGGCCTAATCAAAATAGACAACTCCAAGGCCATTAGGCAATCATCTAGGCCACAAAAGAAAAGAAGAAGGAAAGCCAATGGTCTTAAGAAACAATGATTTTTGTATGCACAAATATATTTTAGGGCTTGTCCTTGTAGAACTTATAGCCAAGGTTATTAAGAGAAATGACTGAGGAGTGCACAAGAGACAGGGTGCTAGGGCCATGAATGAGGCACAATGAAGTAATTAAGTTGCTCAGAGGATGAGCAACACTTTCAGCAAGGGGGTATGATGGGCCTCTAAATTAGACATAAATTAAGGTCCATGCCTCTAAATTAAACATAAATTAAGGCCCATCTAATCATACTTCAACATATTAAACCTCTAATTTTTCATTAGATAATGCATTTTTTACTTTAATATGTTCATTAGGAAAGTTTATGAATAATTTCATATTTGTGCCTAATATTATTTCTTTTTGTGGAATATTATCAGAATATTAGGCAGATTATGAAGATTTAGAGGAAGAGATCATTTAGGGACTTGCTTCCTACTACAGGAGGATCAATATTAAATAATAAATCAACAAGATATTATGGAATTCTGGCATAGATTATGGAACTCCAATGATTGAGAAAATCTAGGAATGTGTTACCTACCATTTAATGCAGATTCCTAGTATTAGGAACCAGATCCACTAATCAAGGGATTTTGGTGGGGAAAACTTCCTCCTCTCATTGGGAATGATTCCTAATCATTTTTTATCAGTACCAAGTTGAATTTGCCTCTATGGGTGGACTTTTATTAGTCTTTCTTGTGGAGATAACTCATACTTTTGCAGCTCCATTGTATTTTCGTACAGGGATGTAATTGTATTGATGAAAATAATGAAGATTTGTGTCATGTTTAGCTTCTAAATCTTGTTATCCTCCATAGGTCTCTGAGATTCCTTGGCCTTGGCCATCTCAAGAGCTTCAAAGCCCTTTTGTATCATTTGTTTTTATTCTTTTCACTTCTTATTCACATGCATCTCTTGTTCTTGTTTCTTTCTATTTCTGCATTTAGTATTAATGATTTCTTGTTGTAGGATTGGGTTAGATGGTTAATGTAAGTTCATTTGCAGGGTCACAAACATAATTTCATCATTGGAAAATATTTGGAAGGTCATAGTAATCATTGAGCTGCTTGGATTAGTTTGCTTATTCCCAAATCTAGATTTTTGGAATTCCTTTGTGGCAAATAGAACCAAATTTATGCTATTTTTTAGAGCATGCTAACGAGATTTAGTCAAGTTGATTCCACTTGTATTAAATCCAAAAAAAAATATAGTTAATAAAAAAAACTACCCCATTGCATTTTCACTTCATTAGGTTAGGAATTCGATATATTTACTAGCTAACTAGTTCTCTAATTTCTGGATTTTAGACTAGTAACTTTCCGTCATTTAATAAATCATTTGCATGTATAGATAAATTTGTGGATAGATGCAGACAATAATATGTGTTGTTTTAGGATCTTCTACATTGCAGGGAGACCTCATCCACCCATGTCACCAAAATCCACTAAAATATCAATCCAAATTCTTGTTTTATAAGCAAAAAATGCAATTTCCATTCAACAAATCCACCCATATTGAAGTCCTTGCTTGATTTTTGGGTAGTTTCCACCACCTCCATTTCTTATTCTTCCATTATCCACATTTCCCAAGCTCCATTACACCTTCTAGACCACTTCCTAAGATTTCAACCTATTCTTCTAATAAAACAAGCGATCCTATAGGAACTAGTACATCCTATGGGAAATCTTGTACCAACCTATTTCGAGCCCCAATTGAGAAAAATCATCATTGAAGCTCGAATTAAGCCTCTACTTGACCTCCAAGCCATAAAAACCATTGTACCCCTCTTCCTCCATGCATGTCTCCCCTGCCAAAGAACAAGGAAAGATTAGCATTTGCATTTATAAAATGAAAAGATAAAGAAAAATAGTTCTTTTTATTTCTTAATTAGCACATGAATGCAACAGTTAATACTCCCTAGATCAGATTCCTTGCTCAGTCCATTTAGATAACCATATGTGATAAATAGGGTTAAGTTAGGTTTCTTTTACATTTATTTCATGATCTTTATGCAATTAGAATATGTTTCTTTCCTTGTACTTTATTTCTTGCAATAGGTTAAGGTTTCCATTTCGAGCAATTCATTTTCTGCAATTAGTTTAGGATTTGATTTTAGTACATGCACTCCATTACATCATGAAAGAAAATGAAGGAGACATTGTATGCTGCACATATAGTTCTAATACCTCTTAAGTTTGTACGAACCTCGATTTGATAATTAAAGTTAGTAGCCTTGGCAGTTGTAGCATTCTTGTTGCAATACCAAGGCTCATCAGTTATGAAATCCATTGAATGTAGGCACACATCAAAAACCTATGAAATATTCCTCAAGTAAGAATGGCTTCAATTTCAGATCAATACCATAGCACAATATGGTTCACTCCCTTTCCAAGACTACAAGTTTATTGAATTTTTTCATAAATCTAATGTGGAGGACAAAGCTAGAATGGTTAAATTCTATATCAACAACTTGATATTGACTGATATGAAATTTTGGGATCCCAATTACAAAATGGGAGATGTACAATTGATGGAAATGGCCTCTTGGATTACTCATGAAAAAGCAATATTTGAGTAGACAAAAGGGTCATGACTAGGGAAACCAATGAACCATTATGGATCAGAGAAGAATTGAGATTCCCTAGTCTTATCACCAACAATCATAGACTCATTTCCAAAGGCTCTAGACTAGCACCAGCCTACATAGAAAAATAACAACAAGACATCCTCCAATTTGAATATATTTTCAAGATATCAGGAATCGACAATTTAAAGGCTTCTCAAAGGAGATGGAACTCTTTATCACATAGCCTAGGAATTAGGGAATACCACTCTCTAGAGAGGTTAAGAAATGCGTTGGAAAGGATGCCCTTATACAAGAGAGTTGTTCAAAGGTTGAAGATCAATTGGACTGGGATCACATTCAACCCTCATTTTCTATTGGGGATACAGGAATAAATAGATCAAGTATAAGAGAAACATGAATTGGTAGAAATAAAGAAGAATGTGGGTTGTCACCGTCAAGAGGGCATTCCATCTGAGGTACCTTGGGATGTCAGGGAGGCCACTAGGGTCATGAATGCAATGTAACTAAGTGGTTTAATTGTTTAAAGAGTGAGCTACATATTCATTAGGGGGTGATGACGAGCTTCATTAATAGGTATAAATCAAGGCCCATATGGCCATCCTTCAACATACATTCACCTCTCTCTTTACATTTGATGGCATAATTTTGGACTATAATGTGTTCATTATGGAGATTAAGGAATATTTATCATATCGTGTGGCCCAACATGTTAAATTTGTAGGGAAATAGTATTTATTGTGTAGAAGTGATCACTTGAAGGGAATGTAGGAGGCTCATTCCTTGCATTAACTCACCAAAAACTCAGTTGGCTATGGAAAAATTACCACACTCGATGACTACAAGGATCTTAGGAGACTAGATTCACTTTTATAGGGATTTTGGAGGGAAACATCCATACTTCCAAGGAGGATAACCACTCACTCATTTGTTATATTTAAAGGAGCCTAACAGGTCAATAGGATTCGACTCTTTATAGGAACATAGTGACTACTAGAGCTAGGAGCTTGTACCTGTCATTTCAATTTCCATATCATGTACTTGAGCAATTTTGTAGATCAATTAAAAGAATTTTGTTTCCTCTAGTCTGAGTTGTTTTATAGGTCTAATTTCCCTTGGGTTACGGCACAACCCAAGCTCTCTAGTCTCTTCTCCCTTGTACATTTTTGGTTATGCATTTCCTCCTCTACACTTAGTTTAGCAGTGTTTCCTTTTTGTAATATTATCTTATGTAAAAATTGCCCTTACATGTTTGTCAACCATTTCCCTTGGAAAGTGTGGTTGTTGACTTTGTATTGGCAAGCATTAAAATATAGGTTTTCTCTTGATTCCCTAGATAGATATTGATTAAAATTCAACTCATCCTTTCCTTTCTAATTTAATTTCTTGCAATTAGTATTGTTGGCATTCTTTAGAATTTGATGCTTTGTTGATTGAGTAACTTTATAGTGTGCAGGTGATACTATTTATTTTCAGTGAAGACAACTATCATTTTCATTTGAAACCCTACCATCAACACCCTCCTTTAACTCTCATCCATTTCTTCAAGTAGGTTGGACATAGAAAATTCATTACAAATTGGTTGGAGGCCATTGTTTTTATTTCTCCCTTGTGCAAGATGGTCACTTAAGGAGTACTAAGCTTGGAAAGGATTCCTATACCTCCCCAAAACTATCACCATTTTTACTCACCTTCATATCACTTTCTAAGCCCTTGGAATTCCCTTGGATAAAATTCTCTAGCAATATTAGGAAATCATGTAGCATTCTGAAGCAATCTTGTAGCATATTGTAGCATTGCATACAACTCATCAAAGCTTGACCATAATTTCCATTTAAGATTAATTTTTTCCTCTTATCCCTTCACAACATCTCCTAGGAATTGGAATCAAGATTTGGTAAGATCAAAGACCATTTAGAATCCTATTTTTCATCACTGCAGTTTATTTATGTAATTAGTGTTAGTTGCCGATTTCATGAATTTAATAGTAGAGGGACAAATTACATTACTACTTCTTGAAGCATTTATTTTAGTTTGTAGTTTAGGATCTCCTTTGAGTACAATAGTTTAGAGTTTATTTCATGTTATTTCCTTTATGAAACTAGACTAGGTTGATTTCTCTTTCATCTATTTTCTACAATAGATTAGAAGTTTCTATTCCAAGTATTTCATTCCTCAGAAGTAGATTAGAATTTCCTCTTCTGCAATATTTTCCTTTGCTACAAATTTTACATTCAATTTTCAAAATGGTCTTTGTACACCTTTAGTTGATTCATTTCCTTTGAAAATATTAAGTAGAACCTAGCGTATTGTGCAAACAACATTGTCACCTCTTAATTTTGTATGAATCCTACGTTGATAAATAAAGCTTGGTATCCCTGGGAGTTGCAACACTCTTGTTACAATACCAAAGCTCAGCAGCCATAGTGGGCCACACATGTGATGGTGATCACCAATTTGAGGAGGATTATTAGATATTCTATTTTTTTACACTAGTCGTGATGACCATATAGAGGTCAAGGAGCAATTTTGACCATTTATGAGGTACAATTAAATTCCTCGATGATCAAATGAGGTAGCATAGGAAGAATGAGCTTCAGTGCCTTAATAGGAGGGAGGTTTAAACATTCATGGGGCCATGGAGGGGAAGAGTGTAGGGTTAATGAGATAACATGGGTAGGAGGATGGGTCCTTTGGTTGCAAAACACATTATTTTTATTTTTCCGTTGATGTACTCATATATGTATATCCATTTTGTGACCTTAAAGCCCTTATTTTGAGATTTCATGGACCATAGATGTATGATAAATATCATTATGTGCCTACATTTTTGAGTATATTGTTATAGCTATCTTATTTTATCATTTCAATTTGTGTTTGCAAGTGTATGGTGTTTTATACAATCTCTTTTAATTTTATGACAACTTAAGAAGTGAATGAGAAAATATGGAACAACGCCTAGAGTTTTAGAGTAAAAAACCTCTTTAAAGGCATAAATCTTGATATGATTAGAGCATATGGATGTTATCCACTATAGAGGATCCTAAATGCATCTTATGTGTAGCTAACCATTGACATCTTATATGTATGTGATAATCAACCTAGATGCATCTAAGATGGAAAAATAAGTTAAGATAATTTTGGGTTTAAGGTTAAGTTTCAAATTTACCATCCTTGTGCGATTATTTATTCATTTATTGAATCTGGAATAGTTATAACTCACCTGTAGGAGGTTGGTAAAGATAAGGGTATGGATAATTTCAAGGTTAGCTGATTAAGGGTAGTTTTAGGATCCATTGCCACTTGGTTGATAATGGTCTTATGAGAGCATATCTCTATGAATAAATGGATAGATATGTTGAAAATTCATTTTATATTCATGAGATAAGAGTTTTGAGATGTTAGAGGATAGATCAATTTCTTGTAAGTTGATGGTTCTACGAATAAACACATTAGAGATTGAGAAAACTGTTCATATTGCTTTGGAGAAAACCATAAAAAATCCATGAAGGACATTCTAGCATGTTTATTTGATAAGGCTTGAACCAATGAACAAGTTCATAATGAAGGGGGTTTTGATATTGGATCAAAGAAACTGTTGGGAACGGGTCCCCTAGGGGTAAATTTTGGGTTAAACACCCAAGTTGTGGGGAAGAAGGCCCAAATTTTGTGTAAAGAAATGTAAAGTCTCCACATTTTGCGGTCGGAAAGCGCGAAGATGTCTAAAGATAAAAGGGTTTTCCGCCCTTAGTTTAGATAAGTTGTGTTGGTTTTGGAGATCTACCCATGGTCTCTGGACCATGGGATTGTGTAAAAAGGAGAGCCTTGGAGAGTCTAAGGCATTTGATGATCGAAGAATGAATGTAATGGGTCATTGGAAGTAAAGAGCGAAGAGTCTTAGAGTAGAAGAGAGGCTCTACCACTGTGTGCGCAGATGCCTAGAGTAGAGTCCGCAGTTGAGTGCACAGACCCCTGCAACTATGTGTGTGATGGCTTGAGGGGGCCTTGTTAGAAAATTATATATTACAGAGCAATGGAACACATATAATATTGCAGAAATATAAACATAGAAAATTCATAAAACTAGAGAGACATAGATATACGTGGTTCACCCAATTTGGGCTACGTCCACCCCGAACAGCTAGTCCTTCCTTTCCATTATCCAGCAAAATGAAGAGACACAACCTACAGTAGATCCGTTGTAATATCCTTTGTTTTCTTTCATATTATCACCTCTCTATTTCCACTCGGAGAATACACATCTATTACCCAGACTCAATACAATTCCCTCATACAAAGAGAGGGGTTGCCTTCTAGGGAAAAAACCCTAAACTAAACATAAGTTCTACCCTCAAATAATCTGCCTAATAAACGGCCCAGATTGACTAGGAATTACTATACTTTTACAAGGCAATTTTACATCTGTTTTTAGCTTCAGGGGTGCTGCTCCCGAAGCCCCCATTGGGGGACCGCTGGCCCCTGGACCCCCCAGCCAGGGGGGATTGGCCCCCCCGAACCCCCACAGGGGAAAAAAGTCCTCCCCGCACACCCCCGCATGGAGGGGTGTACAAACTTCCTGGGGTATACATTCGGCTGAAACAAAGACCTCTAAATAATCATGCTCCACACCCAACAATCTCCCACTTGGAGAATGATTGTAGCAACTCCATCGTTGCTTCATTTGCTGGACAATGACTCCTCTTTGGACCTACCTATTTCTCACCTTCATCATCATCCTTGAAGACCAACTGAAACTGAGCATATTCTCAGTTTCTCCGTAGTTCAACTTTTGTTAGCATATCTATAGGATTCTGGCTAGCGTGTATCTTTTGTAGCTTCAACTCTGCATCTTCCAACACTGATCATATGAAATGGTACTTGAGTTGTATGTGTTTAGTCCTGGAATGAAATGATGAGTTCTTTGCAATATGAATGGCACTTTGGCTATCACTGTATAATGTGCCTATATCATGCTTCTTACCCAATTCACCCATAAACCTTTGTAACCAAATCATTTCTTTACTAGCCTCTATGGTAGCAAGATACTCTACTTCTGTTGTTTAAAGTGAAACAACACTTTGGATTTTTGAAACCCAAATGAAAGTGTTTCCACCTACAGTAAATACATATCCTGTAGTTCTCCTCCTATTATCTTTATCACCTGCCATATCTACATCAACATGTCCCTGTAGAGAAATGTTTGAAACACCAAAGCATAATTATTTATTTGTGGTACCTTTCAAATATCTGAGAATCCATTTCACTGCCATCCAATGTTCCTTTCCTAGATTGCTCATGTACCTGCTTACAACTCCCACTGCATGTGCAATATTAGGCCTTGTGCAGACCATTGCATACATTAAGCTTCCAACCGCTGATGTATATGGAACTTTAGACATATAATCCATGTCTTCTTGGGTCTTTGGGCACATTTCCTTACTAAGTTTGAAATGGCTAGCAAAAGGTGTACTCACTGGTTTTGTATTGTGCATATTAAATCTTTTCAACACCTTTTGTATGTACTCATTCGAAGACAATGTTAATTTGCAATTTTTCCTGTCTTTAGTTATTCTCATACCAAGGATTCGTTTTGCAGCTCCCAAATCCTTCATTGCAAATGAATTTTCCAATTTGCTTTTGAGCACATTTATTTCTTGCATGTTAGACCCTGCAACAAGCATGTCATCCACATACAATAACAATATAATGTAGCTGCCATCATTTTTCTTTTTCAGATAAACACAATGATCAGAGTGACATCTAGTATAACCTTGTTTAGACATAAACTTGTCAAATTTTAGATACCACTGCCTTGGAGCCTATTTTAAGCCATACAAGCTCTTCTTCAACCTGCACACTAGTTTCTCCTTCCCTTTTACCTCATATCCATGTGGCTGCCACATATTTATATCTTCCTCCAAATCCCCATGGAGAAAGGCTATCGTTACATCTAACTACTCAAGAAGAAAATATTCAACTACTACTAGACTTAAAATAGTTCTGATTGAAGTCATTTTAACAACAGGAGAAAATATTTCATCAAAATCAATACCTTTCTTTTGTGCAAACCCCATCACCACAAGTCTAGCTTTGTACCTTTGTTTTCCTCCATCTTCTTCCTTCAACCTGTAAACCCATTTATTCTTCAATGTAGTTTTTCCTACAAGCAACCTGACTAAGTCCCAAGTCTGGTCATGCATTAAGGAGTCCATCTCTTCTTCCATGGCTACCTCCCACTTCTTCCTGCTTTCAACCTGCATTGCTTCTTCATAACATTCAGGTTCACCAGAATCAGTCAACAATAAATAATATAATGAAGGAGAGTATTGTTCAGGGGGTATACTTATCGTGGTAGATCTGCTAACACCACTTTCAGGTGTTTGGGGTGCTTGTTGTTGTTGTGGTGGTTTTTGTTGTTGTGGTTGTTGATTATTATTATTTTTAGGCACCTTTACTCTTTCAGTGATTTCATCAAGAATTGTGTATTCCTTGTTTTCTTTTTCCTGTTTCTTTTCCTGCAACTGATTCTTATACAAGATTTTTTCATTGAATATTACATCTCTACTCTAATGATTTTGTGATTTTCATAATCATATAAGCGATAACCAAAATAATTACCACTATATCCAATAAAGGTACATTTCTTTGACTTTGCCTAAAGCTTTGTTCTATTTTCTTTATTACTATGGACAAAGGCCTCATAACCAAAAGGCTTTAAAAAAGAGTAGTTTACCTTTTTACCTGTCCATGCTTCCTTTGGAACACCACCATCCAAGGAACTTGAAGGCCTTCTATTTATTAGATAAACAACAATATCTACAGCATCTACCCAAAATTGTAAAGGCAATCCCGCATGCAATCTCATGCACATTGCACGCTCCATGATTGTTCTGTTCATCCTCTCTAACACACCATTTTCTTGTGGTGTTCTTGGAATTGTCTTCTCTCTGCGAATTCCATGCTCTGAATAGTACCTATCAAACTCTTTGCTGCAATATTCACCTCCATTGTCTGATCTGAGACACTTCAATTTTATTCTTGTCTCAATCTCAACCAAAGCTTTCCATTTCTTGAAAGTATCAAATACATCAGATTTATTCTTAATACAATAAATCCAAGTTTTTCTAGTTGCATCATCAATAAAAGTAACATAATAACGAGATCCACCGAGAGATGATACCTGAGCAGGTCCCCATACATCTGTATGCACAAGCTCTAATTTTCCATTCTTCTTTTCTTTCCCAACTCTGAGAAATCTGACTCTCTTCTGTTTTCCATAAATGCAATTCTCACAGAAGTCCAAATCAACATTCTTCAAACCCGGCAACAATTTCCTTGAGTGAAGAATCTTCATCCCTTTTTCACTCATGTGTCCAAGCCTATGATGCCATAATGCTGCATCTGCTCCTTTGGAAGTTAAAGCATTAACAGAGTTAGAAATACCATTGCATAAATACAATGTACCAACCTTTTCACCTTTTGCTATTACAAGGGCTCCTTTGGTGACCTTCCAAGCTTTATCTGTGAAAGTTGTCACACAACCTTCACCGCCTAACTGCCCTGTTGAAATCAGATTTTTCTTTAGATCTGGAACATGCCTTACCTCCTTTAGTAGCCATTGGTTTCCATTCTGCTATTTTACAAGAACCTTAACCATTCCAACAATTTTACAGGGTTTATCATCACCCAAACGAACTTGTCCAAAATCTCCTTGAACATAGTCATGAAAGTATTTCTTATCAGGTGTGGCATGGAATGAGGCCCCTGAATCTACCACCCAGGAATCAGCAATATTTTAGAAAGAAAGAATCAAAGCATCTTGTAACACCTCACCTGTCACATTTGCTTCATGATTGTTTTCTTGCTGTGAATCTCCTTCTTTTCCCTGCCGAGATCTACAGTCTTTCTTTAGGTGTCCTTTCTTTCCGCATTTCCAGCACACTATCCCTGATCTGGACTTGGATCTGCCTTTCCTT
>APFE030913987.1:0-28145 GCA_000404065.3 Pinus taeda
CTTCCATCTTTATAGTTGTGAGGGGTAGACTTCCTTGTTGCCATAGTTTTACTTTCCAATATGTAACAAATCCCTTTTACTATTTCCAATTGTTCGGGTGTTGCTCTAAAGAAGGTGTTGCTCTTTATATCCTCATAATGTGCTATCATTTCCTCCGTGAAAATTGACCACGTAACAAGTTTTTTACGAGAACAAAGCCCGTTATACCATAAAAATTGATCCGGTTCTAAATATGAAGATGCAATACATACCTTCTATAACAGTGGTACACCATGTAGATCAAAATATTTCTCCATCTGACGTATTCAATTTACTTGATCCTTGCCATCAAACTTCCTCATCTTGCTTTTTCTTGATTTTAGGAGCTTGATCTTGAAATGACTATACCTCTGTACTCTTAGATCCTTAAGTTATAAAACTATGACCTGTAGTAGTCCTCTGTGTCCTCTTTCCAATTCCACTAGTTTGACCCCAATTGGATTCTCCAATGAAAAGTTATGCGAAATCTCCCACAGTGACCTGATTATAGACTAATTTATTAGAGTGAACTTGTACGACGTGCCACATGTCCTTGTTTTGACCTTTGGCTCTAAACAATAAATACAAGAAACTATAGTCCGTCCTCTTTCTATACCTTCTAACGAAATTTCAATCTGATGCTCAGAGAGAAAGTTATGACGATTTTCCGTAGGTCACCTAGTTTGAATGTAATTCAGGATTCTGCAAAAAGGACCAACTTCCTCAGTTCATATCTCTGAAAATATAGCGCAAAAAGCTCTAAAATTCGGACCCGAGATTTAGCGCGATGTCTTCTCCAATGGGTTTATTTTTGGACTTCTGAAACATCGCAAAAAAAAAGTTATTGCGAAAATGCCATGATGACCTGTTTGGAGCAGCAGAACCCTAGAATCCAAAGCTCTGATACCAAATGTTATGAAACCAGCTCAAGAAAAGATAGAAAAGAGAGATCAACGCCTTAGAATTAAGCCTCTTCGAGGGGGAAACCTCCGTTAAATTACATTAATGAAAAATTCTTCGATGATACAAATAAAAAGACCTCCTTTCTATATCTAGGAATCTAAGGGGTCATAACATAATCAGAGCCTACATAACAATAATAATGTAAGGGCACAATAATAACAATAGTGGGCTCTATGTAAGGGCACAATAATAACAATAGTGGGCTCCTATGGGGCACAATAGTAACAATATGGGCACTACATGGGTACATCAATATAATAAGTGGGTTGTACTAATAACAATAAGGGGTTACACTAGTAGTATAGGGGCCTAAGAAAACCCTAAGTTGACATATTGAAGTTGATATGTAGGCTACAACATTATTTATAAAATATTATGGGCCATCGAGAACCTTCCTGCATGGTCTAAGGATGTTATTTTCCTCCCACACCAAAACATAATAATGTAAGGCCTAACCATACTATCCAATTCACTACAGAGAAGCACCATTCTAATTGAAAAACAAAGAGCATGTATGGTGATTTAGGACTTGTCTCATTATGCATGAGCCATAGAAGCTTCATTTGGAACTCATTCTATTATTTTCCTCCTCTTGTAATGTAAAATTCCCCAAAACCTATCCTCCTCTTAAGAAATCTCATATATGATTGGAGGTAAAATGTTAATGTTACAAAATTGATGGTTTGCAATATCAATCTTAACCTAAACATTAATTTTCTATTTGTTTGGAAAAATTATTTGTTTATGCAAAAACATAAAGTAGTATAAAATAAATATGTGGAGGGCTTAAAAAATTCTGCATTGGGTTATAAAACTTCAAAAGGAATAGACGCATATAAAGTTATTTAAAAATTGCTAAAACATTTTTTATATTAAAATTGTTGTATCCATATTACAGAATAAGTGTGAACTCTTGCTATTTATGCATGCCTAAAGCATACATGTGCCATTTTCATTCTTGTTTAGAAAATCTGGTGGCACCCTATATAGATGTTGGGAGAGCACCAAAACATTGTAAAATGAACTATGAACTATTAAAAATAAAAATTGGAATTTAAAAAATATTTATTATTATACAAAACAATTTACACATACAATACAAATTCATAGATTTCAAATAATTTATACTTAATATCGAGGAAAAAAAATACCAAAAAGCATTTTATTAAAATTTATATATAAAATATTGAATATTAGAAAAGTCATATAATTTAAATGGCTAGTGAATATTAATATGTATCAATTTATAATAAGCATGAAAATACTTCATGATACATGGTTACTAAAATTTTAAAAATAATAAAAACCCACTAAATTATCTATTTATTTTAAAATTATTATTAACTATAGAAATAATTAATACATCACACACACACACACACATATGTGAACAAGATTCTTAACATGGAGCTTTACCCTATTGTCATGGAGACTTTTATTCTTTAAATATGCTTTGTTGCAATATCATGACTTATCAATATCACATTCCCAATAAAACCATGGGATACTTCATATGACACTAATTCATATGATATTTCTTTAATTAATCAATTTAATTAAAATCCTAAAAAAGGAATAACTACATTGAAGATAAATATGAACCATTGCTTTATGTGTAGTATTATTAATATTCTAGAATATTCCATGGATATTAAATCCCTATCATCCACCTATAACTAGCGATTTCGCTACATGTTGCAAAGGAAATGCCTTAAGGCTATAGCATATAGTGGCATATGGAGTAATAACACAGATGAAAAAAGATGTGATATGTTATGTGATCTAGATGTTGCCTAGTTTGGAACTTTCCTTTGCAACATAAATTACTTGCTAAAAAAAGGTAATAAATAAATTTAACTTTACAATAGGTGCTTCATGAATGGAAACCCCAATTCCATTTAATAGTTATTAAGATTTAATTTATAAAATATCTCCTGTCAATGAAATAAATTAAATTAATGAAATTTAAAATGTAAACTTTGAACTTTGAAATTGATAATTGAATCTTTACAAATATGAATTTTACAACAGATATCTTCTTTGTTGCTAAGAGAAAGACCCTTGACTATTTACTTTCTGAATCCCACCTTGCTTTTGCACCTATTTCAGCCATAGTTTTATGGTTCGAAGATAAAACAAAACCCAAAAAGGAAATTTCATGGCTTTAAAGGTCTAATGCATCCAACAATTTTTAGTTACACTGAGTTCATACACATAGGTTTGCACATATTTCAGCCACATGTTTAGGATTTGAGACAAAAAAAGTAAAACCACAGAAAGAGAATTTCATGGTTGGAATGATTGAATTTCATGGCTTTAAAGGTCTAATGCGTCCAAAAAAATTTAGTTACATTGAGTTCATACACATAGGTTTGCACATATTTTAGCCATAGGTTTAGGATTTGAGAAAAAAAAAGAAAAACCACAGAAAGAGAATTTCATGGTTGGAATGATTGAATTGATAGAAATAACTTATAGTGATGGGACGAAGAGCTTGGGACACTTGAGTAGGACTTCATTGATCACATTCTCAGTACACAAAATTACATGTGATGATGGTGGGTGAGCTTCTTCCCACTCCTCCAGTGAGCCATCTATTGCTCAGGATCCATGCAATGCCATCATTTCGCATATCGAATCGAACTTGAATTTGAACTTGAACTTGAAGTTGGTAACTATGGTTGAATGCAAAGATATTTTTTACTCCATACGGTTCTTTGTTCTATCTTTGTGACGAGTTTCTTCTTCTTAATTGTTAGGGTTTGAAATCTAATGAATTTTTGTTGATAACCCTGTTTTGGCTTGCTATATTTTGGCGTCCCTTCATAATGGAGGTTTTCCTTCATAATGGAATCTAATGAATTTTTGTTGATAATCCTGTTTTGGCTTGCTATATTTTGGCATTCCTTCATAATGGAGGTGCACATAAAATCACCTACATTGAGTTGAATGACATCTAGAAGACTCTTATTTATAACCATTTTGACAAACTTTTGTGGTAAAAATCAAATTTGAAACTAATTGTTATGATAATAGGTTACTCCTCATCACTATGGATTTTTAATGTTTATCATCTCAAGTAAAGTCCTACTCCAACCATGAAATAATGTTTCTATTAGAGTTATGAGTTGGTGATTTCAGTTAAGGAAAGAATCCAAGCAAGTTAGGGTTTGAAATCTAAGGAATTTTCACGGATAATCCTATTTTGGCTTGACATCTTTTGGCATTGCTTCATAATGGAGGTGCACATAAAATCACCTGCATTGAGTTGAATGATCTCTAGAAGACTCTTACTTATATCCATTTTGACAAACTTTTTTTTGGAAAAATCAAAGTTGAAACCAATTGTTATGATAATAGGTTGCTCCTCGTCGCAATGGATTTTTAATGTCGATCATCTCAGGTAAAGTCCTACTCCAATCATGAAATAATGTTTCTATGAAAGAGTTATAATGTTTCTATGAAAGAGTTATGAGTTGCTCATTTTAGTCGAGGAAAGAATCCAAGCAAATTTATGAGAAGGATCTCTTTTCACTTTATAAGAGGTTTCTATGGTATATTGGCCTATAAATTTAATTTACAACCGAAGTTGAATCATTAAATTATTCCTTAAATTATACATTATATTTTAAAATGATCTCTTTTCACTTTAAAAGAGGTTTCTATGGTTTATTGGCCTATAAATTTAATTTACAACCTAAGTTGAATCATTAAATTATTCATTATATTTTATAAATCCCAAGCCATAATGCAAATTAGTAAGAATATTGTTTTTAATATTTGTAATAAAAAAATTGAGAATGTAAATAAACTATGTAACGTATCAAAGTCCTGAGCGTAGTTTTCACACTCGATTTTTATAAAAAATATTGTTTCCTGTGTAACACTACTGTGACAATGGTGGATGTATATTATTCAATTTTTTTTTCTAAACTATTGAAAAATGATACAAACCGTCTAAACATACACATATGCCATGACACATGGGTGTGTGTGGCGAATAGTATCCTTGGCCTAAAAATCAAGCCTATGAAAATGAAAGAGACCCTGGTCTTCCCTTTCTTTAATAATCCTCTCACTATTCGGATATTCCACGCTGGTCTTCTCTCTGTTATTTAGCATTTGGAAAATCACAAAAAAAAATTAATAATTATGAAACTCAAAACTTGAGCCATACTAAAATACAAATTTCTCTCTAGCCACTTTTTAACTGTTTTAGTTTTATGTTTTATTTATTTTTGTTAAAATAAAAATTGATAAAAAATTATTAAAATTATAAATTTAATTTATAAACTTTGAGCATTAAAATATAAATTGATAAAAAATTATTAGAATTATAAATTTAATTTAAAACTTTGAGCCATTTAAATGTTTTTTAAACTAGTTAAAACAACTTTTGTAAAAAAAAATTGTTTGGCAAATTGGGAAATGTGATAATTGTGTTTTTTTAAGGGTTTTATGGCCAATCATAGAGGATTGTAAAAGGCAGTGGTCAATGGCTGCAGATTTAGAAAATTGAGCTAGAAATGGATCAATCTGTTCTGAACTGGTAGAGTCTCTGCTGGCACGACTGCCCCTGATTGCATTTTTCGTTTCCGTAGTGCCTGCAAGTGTTGGAACTTGGAAGGATGCTTTTTCTTGCAAGCATATTGGTCTTGTGTAGGCCAAATCAGACAGTGGGCAACCGTGCCTTATTCTCATTTATGCCGGATAGTCGCGATGTGAGTTACTGAGGATCCGCAGCAGGGATGATTTTGGTGGACATCCCCATCTATCCAATCACCTTCGAAAGTTTGTTATCGTGGATGTGCGCTTACAATCCTCTCAGCAGGATGTGCTTTATTCTGCCTCGGATGCTAACAGCGAGTAGTGTGATGGCCAGGAAAATCGTAGGCGGTCCTTATAGTGGTTGGCAAGACGAGGCAAGACGCCGTAATAGCAGAAGTGTATAGTTCATCCAGAAAGTCGTGGAATGTTAGTTTTCCTCATGGTCTGGTGATGAGGAACTATGAGATGTTTGTGTGCAACGGTTTCTTGTTTTGCTCGACGGTGCCGGGCGGCATCATGACGTATCACATCCGGAAAGGAATGTCATTAGCCATTGATCTACCTGATTCTGGACCCAATATATGTCATCGATTGGTGGCATTTGAATCATCAATAATGATGGTTGGAGGCATAGAAGAGAAACACGTCGTGCATTTAAATCATCAATAGTGATAGTTGGTAGTGATAGTTGGCGGCATAGAAGACAAGCACGTCGTGGCATTTGAATCATCAATAGTGATGGTTGGAGGCATAGAAAAGAAGCACGTAAGAAAGAAGTGATGATGTGGGAGCTTTTTCACAAGGCCTATTCTTAAAAGCTGATTTGGATGCAGCAGCTATGCATAGAGCGAAAATACATCAAAGATCAGATAAAAGTTAATTATTTCAGTAGTCATTAAGTGCTGTAAATTTATGAGTTCTGATAATAGATCCACCTGTATAGAATGCAATTTATTGAATTCAGTGTGGTATTGGCTGTGCGGTTGTATCGTAATTAATCTGTGAGAGAGAAATGCAGCTATACACCGAAGTCTCTTCTAATGTCTGAATGATTTCTTGGACCAAATGTGTTCTATATTTATGTACATGGGCATTTTAAATGCGTTAAAAGCTCTTGGGTTGACCTACCTTAAAATGTCTATTTTATTTCTGAATATTGTATTTTTAAACAATTTTCCATGTAAGATAAGCATAAGTATATATTGATGCATCGGATAAGTATAATTATATATTATGTCTTTTCAATAAATAATTACTAAACTAGATTAGGTAGGTTTTTAATATTTGTAATAAGAAATTGCAAATGTAACAAGATAATTACTTTAAAAAATTAGTTTCCTTATAAAATATTCTTATTTTAATGAAACTGGTTGCTTATTGCGATATATTATTATGACTTTGGTAATACTACCCCTTAATTCATTGCACTCATGTCCAAAGAGAGGTGGCCTTTTCTTTCCATTAATCCCAGAGCTATGGGTTACACCCTACCCATCACCCTTCATAGTGAGACCACAACCCCACTTATCATAGAGCCACAAGAAATGGGTTTGATCTATAATGTACTCAGAATTTGTGTAAACTCTCTTCAGGACATAGGTTTTAATGTACTTTGTGAGCTCAAATGGGATGATTTGGCGTTATATTCTTTTTTAATTGCATGATTATCCTCTCGAGGCAAGAGGCAAGGCCATATTGCGATCATAGGGGATTCACTCAATGAACCTATGACCTATCACGTGCGTTCACGACATATTAAACAATACCCTTCATTTGACTACATATTGGAAAATAACCCTAAAAACCACATTATTTAACCCCTTACCAATACAAAACCAATACATCTTCCCAATTTAAAAATCTCCTACTTCCAATAGATATTGTAGGTATCCATTTTTTCATTAACATTTTTTATACCCATTTATATTTTATCATTAATTTTTAGCTCCATTTTTTAGAATTGCTAATATAAAAACCCTTCACCCCTTATATATCCTCCAAGATATTATGTCATTTTTAGCTCAATATAAATCCCTCAATATGAACCCACATGGTATGATATTGCTCCCCTAGTGAAGCCCCCATGGTTGCGATTAGGCCCTCTAATTTATTTTTTAGTAGATGTCTTCCTATGGTTATGAATCATAAAATTTGTCTCTTTTTTAAAATACCTAGTGATTACTCTTGTGGGATTTGTGAGAAGTTGAGTTCATTATTATCAAGTCATTGATTTCTAGGTTGCAGCCTTCATTCTCCTTGTTATTCTCAGGAAGCACATGGAAATATGATATGAAGTTTATCTCTTCAAGTATTTTATGAGTTCATTTCATAATATTGCCAAATTCCTTATCTTTTGGAGAAGATCCTCCCACCAAGTGTTGAATGAAAAGGAGATAATTCACGACAGTCAAGATAGGTGATTTGTTATTCTTTCGCAGCTTGAACCCCCCTAAGGACATAAGATTCAATTGGTTTTTTTGATATACTTGGAGGGCTCCATGAATATGCTGATATTACGTCCTTGGCATCATATAACACCCCTCCCCTCATCTGTGACCCCTAACAATTTTCATAATAATAATAATAATAATAATAATAATAATAATAATAATAATTCATTTTTAAGGTCATCCCCAAGTAAAAAACAAAATTGATGTATGAGACCCCTTTTCTCATGGGAAAAGGGACCAACCTCTACATAGAGATTTGAGACCCCTTGATTTTATCAAGGCATATATACTCTTCCCCTACAATTTTGAATTTGCAATTGTTAAAAGAAAAATATACTCTTAACCACCCCCTCAAACATTCTTCCCATTGTCATTACTCTTACCAAAATCTTCTCTTATTTATTATTATAGTTATTCATAATTTCCCCTCATCTCATATTACATAAAATAATTTTCAAATCTTTAATGTAAAAATAAATATTATTTATTATTCAATATCAATTTAAATTAACGACATAGTTAAAAACCGTCCATGATGGTTATAAAAAAGCGTGTCGAATGAATATAATATTGACTATTATGCTACAATGTTGAAAAGAAAAATAATGGATTAAATGTCATACTATGATAATAAATGATAATTTGGTTATCGGAAAAGTTAACTCGCATATGGGTAAATCAAGGGATGTATCCATGTCAATACGTATTCAACCCAACATTAAAGCTAGCGTAATGTAAGAAGACATAACAGCAAGATGAACCGGTGGGTTTCTGGGAATCGTGATTAAGTGGACCGGACCGCGTATTTGATAGTTGCGATTAAAATCGTTTGACAAATTCCTATGATAGAAGAGGGAAAGCAGACCAGGCGACGTATTTGATAGTTGTGAACAAAATCGTTTGACAAATTCCTGTAATAGAAGAGGGAAAGCAGATATCAGCGAGATGGATCGAAGCGACTCTGCAGATCGTGATTACGGCCTCCGATGCCGGAGTGGATGTGATCGTGATAAGTTCAGCAGTTGTGCGACTGCTTTGTTTGATTTGGGTTTTTTATTTTTGGTTTTGTCCACAGCGTTGTTGGTAATCTTCCAAGTGTTTTTTGATTTTGAATTTCTTCTCGAAATATGGCTTAATAATTAAAAATAAATCTTCTAACATACTTATAATTATGATTTTGCAAAAACATTTTCACGAATTTTTTTTTATTGCTGTGTTGAAGCTTCTATGATCCTTAAGAGATTCTTTTGGTGTAAATTACATGATGTTTCATTTGTCTACCCGTTTTGAACCAACTAGTGTCGTTCATCGTGAGACAAGTTTAAGTACTGAAGACATAGTAATAAATTAATAAACTACTAGAAACTACTAGACTTAACCCTGACAATTAGGACTAAACATGATTGCATAAAAGGATGTAAATGCCTAGATAGAAATCTATAATGCTATGGTTATATTGCTCTCAACAACAAGAAAATAAATAGATAGCATCATAACAACTCACGAGATGGACACCTCAATTAGAGCACTTGAACAAGAGAGAAACCCACCCACATCGAGGTGAGAGGGGATGCCAATTGATTGTTGGTAAGAGGAAACCAACTTAATTAGCGTTTGATATCACTAAGGCACACACTAAATAGTATAAAGTCCACCACTTGATTACAACTACCAGCATTATAGTCTTAGCACTAAGAAGGTTGACTTTTGAAAAGAAAACTATAGAAGAAATAACTTTCGAAATCCAGAGGAGAGATGGGTGATTGAAGAGCACTTGGCCTATAATCTCCCAAATTTCCAAGATAAAAAGTGTTGGGCTACCAATTACATCTTGATAACACTTATTCATCTTCTGCATCAAGTTAACCATATATACCAAGGATATCCTCATGAGTGCCACGCAAGAAAACATCAAAATTGACTTTTCTGATAGCATGAGGTTTGAGGAAAAATTAAATAGGTTTATGGGATGGTTCTACCTCCATTTTTGTCCAGAAGGGTTGACTACAAAGATCATAAAGCATAAACACGTTCCTATTGATGTCTCTTTGTAGACTACATGTCCAAAGTGTAAATCCTAGTTGCAACTTCATTGAGAGGAATCAATTGTCGTTTCGGATGATTTCTTGTATTGAAGGCTCGAGAGGAAATTTATTTTAGGGGGAAGTTGTGGCATTCAAATTTCAGAAAATGATGCATTGTTTCATGTCATTCCCTTTAGAGTATGTGCAAAGGGACAATGTTTTATTCGCTTGTGGTTCACAAGTGATTTTCGCTTCATATATATTCAATGTTGGCATGGATTTTCATGATGACCCTGACACGGGTCATCCCTTAGATGTTAGATGGGGTCCCTTAGGTATGTATTTTGTTTGATTTGTTATGTTATTTATGTTCTTTGGTACCTTTTTCATTATATTTTTATGTGATGAAACTGATAGTAGATTTCTTTGTGTTTGTAGATATGGGACCTTGAGGTTGAGAAATATTAACTATATGAGATCAACCTCATGGCGATGATCATACAAAAGTAGCATTGTATATTGGGTAGGTTCGAATTGCTAAGGGGGAACTAAAGTGGCACCAGATACCACAAAAACATGATGAATTTCATGTAGGCATAGTTCCCACCCCAAGGAAGAGGGGGCCTAAGCAGAGCTTCGTGAGGAGAAACATGATATGCAAGATTGAGTATTTTGCCTTGAGGTGAGGGAAATTGATGTGCACCATTGGATATTGATGATTTTTCTGGGGATCGTAGAGGCTGAATGGGCCATGCTAGGTGAGGACATAGGTGACATGCATAATGATTGGTAGTCAATATTGGAAAGGGCAGTAGTGGTGAAAGTGACAACTTGACTGATACTAGTTTTTAACTTTGAGGAGCCTCATGAGTCTCTTGTTGGTGGTAGAGGGAAATGGGGTTTTTCTCCAACACTAGCTCCTCCCTAGATGTCATATTGACATATGTACTAGGGGCAACATCCATTATGAGGATTTCCCCACTTTTTCACTATGGCCTATTTTTAAGTGCTAAGAGCACCTTAATGTATGTAAATTATATATTTGACACAGACACACACATATACATATGATATTTTGAGCTCTCATACTGTGTCTTATTGATGTGATGATATGTATGATGTGATGGATATTTATTATGCTGTGTATGTTTGACATGCTTCTAAATGAGCCTTATATGGTTAATGTTATGCTTGCTAGTTTGGAATGTGATTTCTATTTTATTGATGTCATGGTTCTTATGTCTTGGCCTGTGTGAGAAAGTAAAATGATTAAATATCCATACTAACAATTTAACATGATGGTACTTACAAAATGAGTGAGGATCACCAATTTGGAATGTGTGATGTAGTTGTGCAATGACATGCTAGGAATCAATTAATGAATGCGTGTGGGAATTGGAAAGGTGTGTGGCATCAGCCAAGAGCCCAATGTTAGCATTGTATTCATGTTGGTTACTGATAGATGACTGGAAACAAACTCTATTTCTATGGAGAGTGGTTTTATCAAGGATGTAAATAGCCTAGGATACCAAAGTTATGTTTTGCAACCATCGAGAAGTGCCACCAAAAAATTCAATGAAGTAAGTTAGTGATTAGTCCATCCGTCACACAATTAAATGAGTAGAGATTATAATACATGATAAAGAGGTTATCAACATACAAATATTGTAAAATATGTACAACACGGTAATGTAGGGAGATATAGGGTGATTCATTATGAGCACATTTTTTTGAGATAGAGCTGATTAACAAGGTCTTTGAGACATTTTCCATCTGGATCACTCAAGTTCTATACTCCTTTGAGGAGACAATTCTAGAATATATAGGGTCCCTTCCACAACGTTTCAAGATTCCTTAACCCTAAGCTTCATTAGAGACATCATAACATAATACTATATCTCCCTCATGGAATGAGTGGGGGGCTATAGTGTAGTTGGAGGCTTTGGATAATTTCTTGGTAACTTCATTATGATGGGGAGAGGCTCATCCATTTTCATCAATGTGTTTGAGTCTTATGAGGCACTACTCGAGGGGAGCAATGTTAGGGCGCAGTTCCACTATGGTGCATAGTGTAAGGATTTCACACTCAATTGGGACTATTATTTTTATTTCTGTTCATTTCCTTCCAAATATCTTCAATTATTTGTATGCTCTAGCGAATAAAAATAAAGCGTTCATTAATAGTAGCTTATCTTATAAAATCGTCATGAGAGAATGTGATTGACCATATATGAAATTGAGCAAATTTAAAGTAATCCGTGAAGTATTTGTTACCAAAGTTGGGAACCATTATCAGGATTATTGTTACCAATAGTCACACAAAATGGTTGCAAGTCAAAATAGCCACTAGTTAGAAACGATAACATGGACATCTATATTTCTTGGTACATTAATGTATTTTTTTTGTATGTGCACTCTAGGTAATATTTTCATTCTCAAATTCAATTGTTTCTAATGATTGTGTTATTGGAAATGTTAGGCAGTTTTTTTATTGTCATTTTGTTAATTTAGTTTTTCTGCATCAATGCAATCTGAAGGAGCAAAACAATCACTAGTGTGTAATAAGACAATTCACCTAGTGAACATTTGTAATTTCCTATGTGGCGTACGATATTGGGGTAAACTAATCACCGCCTTCTTAACCTGACGAAGGTGTGAGAAGGAGTCATATTTATGGAGCAAAGTTTTGTTTTAGTCAAGATACATTTGGGGGAATATTGATTGCATTTCAATTTCCAAGGTCTCGGAAGCTATGAAACTAGTGATTGTGGAGGAATACTTTACCGCAATGACAAAAATATAAATGTTAGCAGAATAACAAAAGTAGCTTTTGAACTTTCTAGGATGAATAGAAAATCCAAACATGCACTCTATTTACATTGGAGAGAGGTTACAATCTTCCTTTTTTAGTGGTTTCAATCTAATCATTGGTAATGTGTGTAAACCTATCACCTATGACACCATGGAATGCACAACCAATGTGAATCCATTTTGTTCCAACGAATTGAAAACGTTGAAGATAGGGAATTGGATTACATCATGCAATGGTAGTTACAATGGTTATGTGCCCTTGTTTCCCTCCTCCAAAGCACTTGAGAAAGTTTATCCACACACTTTCCCTATCCAAAAAGGAAATGAAAAAAAGCTTTATAACTCCCATTATAAAATCTCAAACTTAGTTATATTAAGCAAACTATCATATCACTTATCTTTTTCACCCTTGTAAATTATATATGCTCTGAAAAATGGGATTTCAACCTAAAATCTCACAATTTCCATGACATGTCATTGCCAATTACACTACCCCATAAACAAATATAATTTCATTAGTATTTAAGTAATATATAATAAAAAAATGAAAATAAATTTAAAATTCAATAAAAATAACAATAATCTATATACCTTATCCCCCGCCACCCCTCCATCCCTCCCCCCCTCTCCCCCGACACACACACACACAAATATATAATTAATAACAAATATTTGCAAAATAAAATAGAATCTCATTTAATATTTAACTCTATTTTCTTCTCCTTTTTTTTTGGAAACATTTTATGAATATCTTTTTGTTCTAAAGAATACTTATTATTCATTACTTATTTACTTACTTATATAATTTCAATTATTGGGTAGGTGCTAAGCTCTCATGCAACATTCATTCATAAAAAAAATTAATATGCTATGGGCTAGTATCATGGCTTATCAATACCTCATGTCTAAAAGTCCATAACTCATTTCATATGAAAATTTAATTAAAGGGTAAGGAATATGTATAAATGCACTTGCTATAAAACTCAACCTTTGATTTATGTATACTAATAAGAGTATTTTAGAATATTGCACCGGCAATAAATCATACCATCCACAAAATAATTATTGATAATCAAATGAAAAATTGACAAACCAAAATTCCAAAATAATATGGCTATCAACGTCATTTTGTAAAAATGAAAAGAAAGTTTTAAACTGCATAGATAGCGTTCCCTGTAGCTTAGTTTAATTATTGACCTTTGAAAAATACTAACCAACTATTTATGACATATATTAGATGGTTAGGCTCCAATTTGAAATGCGTAATGAAGACCTTTTTTTTTCTTATGCATATTATTTAATACTTATAGAAACCATTGAAGTCATCACATATTATTTCATGTTCTTCATCAATCAAGAACAAAAAATTATCAAAAACGTATATGCTTAGCATGTTCACCCATTTTAAGAATATACAATTGGAGATTTGTATTTGCTTAGAAAGTTCTCCCATGTGTAACTTTATTATTTATTTGCAAATATGATTGAATGTTCATCTTTGACCAATTTTTGCAACAACAAAAAAAACACGTGGAACCAATGTGATTTTAGTTATAACATTAATTGCATAACAATTACTAATATTTAATATAATATTAATAATGATGTCATTCAAATTAATGTTAACTGAAATTTGGTGTATTATTTGATAAAGATACTTTGAATGTTTAATATGTATATATGTGTGTGTGGGGGGAGGGGGTGCCATATTCAACCATTTTAAGAATACACATAATTGGATATATTGGATATTTGTATTTGCTTAGTATGTTCTCCCAAAATGTAATTTTATTATTATGTTAAAATACTAAAGATACTAAATTAGTAAATTGCATTTAAAAATGAAGAATAATATTTTCTGATTTTATTGATTTTAAGTTAAAAATGAACCTCTATTATTTGACTGTTGGTCATGTGAAATCAGATTGTCTCCACAACCATTTTAATATGTGTATGTGTGTGTGTGTGGGGTAGGGGGGGCATATTCAACTATTTTAAGAATACACATAATTGGATATTTGTATTTTCTTAGTTTGTTCTCCCAAAATGTAATTTTATTATTAAGTTAAAATATTAAAGATACTAAATTAATAAATTGCATTTCAAAATTAGGAATAATATTTTGTGATTTTTTAAAAATGTGTTTGATTTTAAATTAAAAATGAAGGTCCATTATTTGGCTGTTGGTCATGTGAAATCAGATTCAGCCTCCACAAAACACCTTTAATATAGATTCTTCACTTGAATATTTGAAACATATATTACATTGTTAAAAGAAATTCAACCCATAACACTACATGTAAAGCTGTAATTGTAATAATACATAAGAGAAAGAATTAAAGTGAAAACTACGAAAAAAAAATAATACTAAACCAAAACATTCCAAACCAAACCACCCATTAAACCTTTAATCCTTAAAAAAAAAAGATATAACTATAAAAATCATTAATAGTGAAGAATTGACTAAAATTAATCTTTTAAATATAAAAAAATTTACACACAAAATTAACTATATCAAAAATATAACATATTATTACAATTTTTTTTTACTATAGAATAACTATTAAAAGAATCAAATAAACTATTTCTAAACTAGGAAAATAACCCAACCAATTTAAATAAATTTGTTATAAATGCAAATAAAGTATTTCTAAACTATGAAAATAACCCAACTAATTTAAGTAGATTCGTTATTTCTCATATTTAAGCTATTAGGAAGGGGTGAGTTGGAGGGGTGGGTTAATATCTTGTTAGTAACATTTCTATTAAAATAACCCAACTAATTTAAGTAAATTCGTTATTTCTCATCTTTAAGCTATTAGGAAGGGGTGAGTTGGAGGGGTGGGTTAATATCTTGTCAGTAACATTATTTTGAAGAAAAGTTGAATCCGTAATTCGTCTCCTATCAGATCCGTTTGCTGGATGGTTCAAGCACTCCGTACATTGGGGCCCGGCGGAGCAATATAGCTAGCAATAACCACCCACTTGCTGTAGGTTGCGCATCGTCCAAAGTAATTTTATATTTGATGTCGATTTGTTCAATTAAGCTATTGAGGCCACATCAAACGTTTCGGCTCCTGGAATTTGTTTGTGAATAATAGGTAATTTGATTCCATGGATTTTCATGCATCTTCCATGAGATGAGTTGGGTGGTGATTAAGAGGTGGCAGCCCATTCCAAATAATAAAACATTTCGCGACATTCACAACATAGAGTGCGGGCAAAGCTATATTTGCTGAGAAGTGAGTCAAACAGACACTCCCCCTTGTCTTTTCAAACCCTGGAATCTGCTATGTGTCGCTTCAGCAATTTCCGAAAATGATTCCACGGGATGAGAATCGAAGTTTAAAAATATATATATGTAAAATAATTTCGGTAATGTCGACTGTGAAAAATCGCGTATCCCGCAGTGGTAATCTGCATAGCCGGCCGAAAAGTACGCAAATCCTGCGTCATAGAAGATCTTAACTCTGAGTCATGAAAACATAATTTAAAGACACTTTTAAAAGGCATAATAAAATTATGAGAACACTATATAAACTCAAATCTATGTAATCAATCATAATCAGACAATTTACTTATTATTTTTCGGAATGAAATACATACATACCGCAAAAACTAATTAACAGTAATGAAAAAATTATACCCATCCTATAATCCAATGAACATTAACTGCTGCCATAGATATTAGAGCCAGCCAACTGCCCACCTCGGCCGGAGTTTCAAATCCCTTGATCGCAAAAATTGGCTGTGCTCATCAATTTCTTTAAAAAGGAAAAATTTGGCTGTGCCATAATATTTTGGTATAGTTTGCCATAATATTTTGGACTATACAAGTGATCACAGACGGCTTGACAACTTGCTCCCACTCCATAGTCATAAAAAAAAAGTATTGATGTAAATTCCTCTTCCTCACGGAGGAATTATAGTTGGGATCATAAATTCCGCCATGACAGAGGAAAAATCTTTTTCATCGGAGACCAAAATTCTTTTTCCTCGGAGACCAAATTCGCTGGCCTAAAAGCTCAAACCCCATGGCGCCATTCATACGTTTTCCTCTAAACGGTCCTTCATTGATCTCGAAATGGCCAGAGAGAATATCAGGCTCGCAGTCACAGTAACTGTGAAGGATGTTTTTGTTATTTAGCTACGAGTCAAACAAACACTCACCATTGTTTTTTAACGCCTGGAATGGTCAGATCTCCTGCTATGTGGCGCTTCAGCAATTTCTGAAAATGATTTTACAGCGCCTGAACCAGAACGCGATGAGAATCGAACTTGGGTAAGTCGTAACGTTCTCAATTTAAATATATATATATAAATTAATTTCGGTAAAACCCGAGAAAACTCTGGATATGACGATAATGATCTGCATATCAGGTGGTGATAACTAGACTATCAGCTGACAATTCGTGTATCTCCTGATAACTCGCGTATTCGGTGATATGTGGCGTAACCCTTATGATAATTCACATAACCGCCGTTATAGCTCGCATAACGGGTCGGATTGTTCATATTCGATGGTGGTTACTCGCATATTCATATGACATCGATCGGATAAACGACAGAGACCTCGCGTAAATGCTCGTATATCATATGAAAACGATGGCATGTCAGCGTAATCGCGCGCTTATCCTTGAGTGATAATCAGCGTATCGGTTGACAAAATACATCGCAATTGGTGATACCTCGCGTATCATTTGACAGATCGCTTTAAAATGTTGATAACTCGCACATCGAATGAAAATTCACGTATCAGTGATAACCGGCGTTATAATTCGCATAACTCGGGAGATAACGGCTTCTTCTGTAATGGCAAGTTTCCGTCCAACTCCGGCGACGTCAGAATTGCGGCTCCCCTCTTCTTCATGTAATTGTTGAGCATCGCGCCGCCGCAATGGTCTGCGGAAGAGGCCACCCGTTGCGTAGAGAAATTCAAGATCAGATAGAAGGCGTACAAGCTTAGCCGCGTAATATACAAGTTTAGGCTGCTCTTTTGAAAAAACAGGTATGATCGTTTTCAAGAATTCAAGTTAAAATGGACATGAGACCACAATTAAAAATTCATGGTAATTGTAACAAGATACCTGCCAGGGACAGAAGACAATGAAACCTTCAAAACCAATCTGCTTATTTCAAACCAGCATAACAATGCAGCGTGCTTTTTTATGACCAGTTTGTAGATTCAAAGCAGAAGGGCACTCTATGTCTTTTTTATGACCAATTTGTGGATAATTGCATGCTAATATTCAAAGCAGAAGCACAGACTATGTCTCATAAATGAAGAACAAGCGTGATATTTAGATCTCTATTTTATGAAACCCTTTAAATAGCATCTGGAGAACTAATTTAACCGATATTCACATTAAAAAGTGATTATATACGTACTTATTTCAAGCCCTGCCTGATGCAATAGACCACATTTATAATTCAGGCATCTTCTCGTTCACGAGAGCGGTTGAGATTGCGCATTTATCATTAAACCAATACAACGCTATTAAATTCAATAAAGCTCTAAACGCAGCTATTAAAATGTTAAATTCTTATCAATATTTAAAAAATTAAATTAAAGAGGAAAATGTGCACTCTCTAGTCTCTTCTCGTTATTTCAAGAATTTAAGAAAAAGGAAGGAAAACCTACCTGCTTTTAAATTTTCTATAATGCAAAAAACCTGGCATAATTTTTTATAATATATCTAAAGGAAACCAAAATCTGAACTATTACATTTTTCATCATAAACATAATTCTAAGAAAATGCTAGACAAATATCGTTGATGGTGAATAGCTGACAAATCGACTCATAGTTTTGAACAACAGTCTTTAACTAAACCAAAACTAACCAGTTTGCGTAGTGGAGAGGACATGCAAACGGCCAAACATAAAATATACTAACGAGTCTCTTCTACCCTCTTTCATAGATATAACAGATTCAACCATAAAATACACACATAGACATGAAGACAGACAACACACAACATAGTGTTGGAAGAATCACTGCATCTCTATGAAATCCGTAATTTCCACCCTGGGATCCTAGTTACTACGAAATCTGTAATTTCCACCGTGGGGATCATAATTTCCACCTTGGGGATCCTAGTTACTGGTTTGGAACATTTACCAACACCTGCAGGTTTTGGTGTAACGGAAAACCTCTTCATGGTATCAGAGGTTGGACCTAGGTTCGATTCCCCCAAATTGCGTTTGAGGGGGGTGTTGGAAGAATCACTGCACCTCTATGGAATCCTTAATTTCCACCTTGGGGATCCTAGTTACTGGTTTGGAATGTTTACCAAAACCTGTGGGTTTTGGTGTAAAGGAAAACCTCTACATGGTATCAGAGCCTAGAATGTTTACCAAAACCTGTGGGGGTTCCTAGTTACTGGTTTGGAACGTTTACCAAAACCTGCGGGTTTTGGTGTAGCGGAAAACCTCTTCATGGTATTAGAGCCTAGAATGTTTACCAAAACCTGTGGGTTTTGGTATAACAGAAAACCTCTTCATGGTATGAGAGCCTGGAATGTTTACCAAAGCCTGCGGGTTTTGGTGTAACGGAAAACCTCTTCATGGTATCAGAGCCTGGACCGAGGTTCGATTCCCCTAAGTCGCATTTGAGGGGGGTGTTGGAAGAATCACCGCACCTCTATGGAATCCATAATTTCCACCCTGGGTGTAACGCCCTGCGGCTTGCGAGTCGCTTGAGTGCGCCCACCCGCCAAACAAAGTGATGAAACATGCGAGCTAAAGGCGATCGAGGGTGAGACAAGTGTTGTGGACGAGTTGGTTGCTTTGTTTATATACACAGGCGAGTTGGCAACTTGCACAGTTGGCCAACCGGGAAAAGTTAGCAAATGGGCGAGACGAGGTGGGGCGGTCCCGTGCCATGGGTGGGTCAACCTGCACTTCGGGAAGGATTTCAAATGGACGCATCGATTGGGAGGATGAATGGAGGGTTGGCCGGGTGGCACGACCTCCACTGGCCACTGTATAAGTATGGAGGGCAAGCCTTGGCAAAGGGAACACATTCGGACATCGCTCATCAAGTGAAAGGTGCGAAGAAGGGTGTAATGGAGCTGCAGTGAGGCACAGGTATATGTGCCCGCTTGCTGGGCAAGTCTACATGAAGCTTTGGGCACGAGTTTGGTGATCGGCTAAGGCGCGGGTGGAGGGCGTATGAAGGCACCCGCCCACTGTTCGAAGGCGACCACGGGTGGAGGGTGTGTGTCGGCGCCCGCCCGCCGAACGTTACATGGGTTCGTTTGTAAGTTGGGTGAGGGTCATGCACGGACACGCTCACCTAAACTCGGCAAAGTCTTGTATGTTGAAACGAAGGGTGAGACCACCGTGTAGGTGTGCATGAGGTGGCGCCCGACTTGGGTATAACACTGGTGGAGCTTGGCTCTCGGTCAATTGTAAAACTCTTCACATATATAATAAAAGATTCTTATTGCATATGAGTGTGTTCCTTCTACTGTTTTATGGATGTTGATGTTGATATTATAATGTTAATAGATTCTACACATTAATTTTATCTTATGCATGAATAAATATAAATGTTAAGGTGTAGTTCATAAAGTAACTTAACGATGGAACATGTTAACTATTTAGGTGGTGTCACACCCCGACCAATTAACGAAAAAAGAATTGGGGGTGTGACAGGTGGTATCAAAGCTGATTCAAGGTTGAAGAAGCTTGGTGAATACAGAGAATAGACATGTATGAAGGGAAAAGTTATGGAGAAATCATGGATGAACAGTCTGGGTTTCGTGGACTTGATAGTTCATGGCAAGACCATTCAAGCTCTGGTGGACATGGGGGCCACTCACAACTTCATGACAACACGGTTAGCAAAAGAGGTTGGACTGATGATCTTCCCAACGAATGTGGAAGTGAAGACGGTGAACTCTAGAGCTAAAGTGGCGAGTTTGGCACACGAAGTGCTTGTACAGATAAAAGACTGGAAGGGTCAGTTGAACTTCACAGTGATGGAGATGAACGACTTTGATATGATATTTGGGTAAGATTTCTTAAAGGGCAACAAGGAAATTGTTGTCCCCTTCTGTGATGAGGTGGTGCTAGTTGGACAGTCACAAACTTGGACTTTTCCCACTCATAGGTAAAGAAGGGAAGTCAAGGTGCAGCATGTTTCTGCACTAACTTTCGACAACGCTATGAAGGAGTCAGATATGGAGACATATGCGGTGATGTTCAAAGGAGTGGAAGGTGATGGAGTGGGGATGCCTGTTCCAACCGAGATTTCTGAGGTACTGGCCAAATATGCAGATTTGATGCCTAATGAGCTACCAAAGAAGCTTCCACCAAGGCGTGCAGTGGACCATAGCATTGAGCTTGAGCCAGGAAAGCAACCTCCAGCTAAAGCACCTTATCGATTGTCAGGACCTGAGTTGGAGGAATTGAAATGACAATTAAAGGGGTTAGCTGATGTAGGTTTCATCAGACCTTCAAGGTCCCCCTATGGAGCTCTGGTATTGTTCTAGCGGAAGAAGGATTCGAAAGAGCTACGGATGTGCTGTGATTACCGTGCATTGAACAAGCAGACGGTAAGGAACATGTATCCTTTTGCCATTGGCTGGTGATTGCTTTGACAAGCTTGCGAAAGCCCGAGTGTTTTCCAAGCTGGACATGAGGCATGGGTATTATCAGGTGCGGATAGCTGAAGGAGATGAGAAGAAGACCATGATAGTAACAAGGTATGGTAGTTTTGAATTCTTTGTTATGCCATTCAGGTTGTGCAACGCTCCTGCTACGTTTTTCACTTTAATGAATGATGTCCTACGACCATACTTGGATTCGTTCATAGTAGTGTACTTGGACGATATAGTGGTGTATAGTGACAACATGGAGGATCATAAGAAGCACTTGGTGATGGTGTTTTAGGCATTGAGGGAAAATCAGTTGTACTTGAAGAAGTCTAAGTGTGTGTTCGCTCAGACCGAATTCCGTTCCTTGGACATATAGTTGGTCAAGGGTACATACGGATGGAGCCGAGTAGAGTCGAGGCGATCAAGGACTGGGTTGAACCAAAGAATGTCCATGAGATGAGGGTGTTTTTGGGCATGACCAAATACCAACGGAAGTTTGTAGAGGGGTACTCCAAGGTAAAATCATCACTGACATACCTATTGAAGAAAGACAAGAGATGGAGTTGGATGAATAAATGTCGAGAGGCATTTGATGACTTGAAGAGGAGGATGGTTACAACACCGATATTGAAGTTACCTAACTTCAAGAGACCGCTTGAGGTACGCACAGATGCTTCAGATTTTACCATAGGAGGGGTTCTTATGTAGGATGGGCATCCGGTGGCGTACGAGAGTCGGAAGTTGCAAGATAGAGAGCGAAGGTATCTGGTCCATGAGAAGGAGATGACTGCAATCATTCACTATCTTTATGTGTGGAGGCATTACCTGATTAGGAAGTCATTTGTTGTCAAGAATAACAACGTTACGGAAAGTTATTTTGCATCACAACCGAAGCTTTCTGAGAAGCAAGCTCGTTGGCAGGACTTCTTGGCAGAACTCGACATGACTATCGAGTATAGACCGAGAAGATACAATGCGGTAGCAGATGCCCTTAGTAGGAAGGGAAAACTTGCAACATTGGAAGGAGAAGACCAAGCAACAAGGAGTAGGAGTTGAGTTCAGATGTCAGAAGAGATGCAAAATAAGCTCAAGGAAAGTGTTGAGACCGATAGTCAGGCGCAGAATATAGTGAAGCAGATAAAGGAGGGGAAGACATGAAAGTTCTTTCTCTGAGATGGATTCTTATTCTTTGGAAACCGACTCTATGTTCCAAAGTCATCTGGACTCAGGAGGCACCTTTTGAAGGATTTCCACAACTCACCATGGGTTGGCCACCTAGGGCAGCGTCGTTCTTTGGCATTGTTGGAGAGAGGATTCTTTTGGGAAAAGATGTGGGAGGATGTAGAGGAGTATGTACATACATGCATCATTTGTCAGTGGGACAAATCAGATAATCAGAGGCAAGGAGGTCTGTTGCAGCCTTTACCATTTCCTGGGAGACCATGGATGAGTGTCTCAATGGACTTCATCACTCAGTTGCCACAGGTATAAGTATATAATGATATTATGGTTGTGGTCGATCGTTTTTCCATGTATGTTGTCTTTGTTCCAACAAAGATGCCTTGTGGAGCCGAGCAGACTGCGGAGTTGTTCTTTAAGAACATAGTAAAGTATTGGGGGATGCCATTAAGCATCATGTCAGATTGAGATCCGCGATTTACAGGCATATTTTGGACCACATTGTTCAAGTTAGTCGGGACAGAATTGTTGATGAGTTCGAGTTAACATCTGTAGACAGATGGACAGACCGAGAGGATCAATGCATTGCTGGAGGATTACTTGAGATATTATGTGACGGCTGATTATAAGAATTGGCTGGAACTCTTGGATATTGCTTAGTTCAGCTACAACATTCAATAGAGTTCTACGATGGGGTACAGTCCATTTGAGTTACTGAATAGACAGATGGCAGTCACACTGCATACCATAGTGACAGGAGGTTTTTTTAGAAGTCCTCATGTGAAGAAACTCATGAAGGCTTGGGATAAGACCTTGGAGTTGGCACGGTTGTGCTAGCACGAAGCTGCAAGGAGAATGAAGAAATGGCATACAGAGGAAAACAGGATGTACACTTCAGTGTGGGAGATATGGTGTTTCTTAGGATTACTGGGGATCAGTTTCAGCCACCTAATGGGACTGCGAGTAAACTGACACGGAAGTATGAGGGATCATTCCGAGTGAAGAAGATAGTGGGGGAAGTTGCTTATGAGCTGGAGCTTCCACACCATATGCACATGAAGCATCCAATTTTTCACATGAGTCAGTTGAAAATATGTAGACTTGATGCTGATCATCCAGAGAGAGTTGAACTTCCAAGAGGACCAGCCAAGATTATGGACAAGGCAGATTTAGAGTTGGAGAAGATTCTGAGCTTTAGAACTACAGGGATTGGTTATCACATGAAATGGGAATTTCTTGTTAGATGGAAGAATGCACTGGAGGACTCACTTTGGAGATGGAAAAAGAAGATTGAGAAGTATGATAGGAAACTGCTGAGGAGATCAGGATTGTCGAGGGCGATAATGATTTCGGGTGGGGGGGGATGTAATGCCCTGCAGCTTGCAAGTCACCTGGGCGTGCCCACCCACCAAACAAAGTGATGAAATGCATGAGCTAAAGGTGACCGAGGGCAAGACAAGTGTTGTGCACGAGTTGGTTGCCTTGTTTATATATATGGGAAAGCTGACAACTTGCACCGTGGGCTGACCGAGCAAAGTCAGCAAATGGGCGAGACGAGGTGGTGCGGTCCCGTGCCATGGGTGGGCCGACCTGCACTTCAGGTAGGATTTGCAAACAGACACATCAGTTGGGAGGACGAATGGAGGGCCGGTCGGGTGGCACGACCTCCACTGGCCATCATATAACTATGGAGGGTGAGCCTTGGCAAAGGCAACACATTCGGACATCGCTCATCAAGCGAAAGGTGCGAAGGAAGGTGTAACGGAGTTGTACCGAGGCGCAGGTCTATGCGCCTGCTCATAGGGCAAGGCTACATGAAGCTTTGGGCATGATTTTGGTGATCGGTTGAGGTGTAGGTGGAGGGCGCACGAAGGCGCCCGACCACCATTCGAGGGCGACCACAGGTGGAGGGCATGTGTGGGTGCCCACCAGTCGAACGTTACATGGGTTTGTTTGTAAGTTGGGTGAGGGTCATGCATGGGTACGCCCACCTAAACTCGGAAAAGTCTTGTGTGTTGAAACGAAGGGTGAGACTACCATGCAGGTGTGCACGAGGTGGGCGCCCGATGTGGATATAACACCCATGGAGCCTAGCTCCCGGTCAATTGTAAAACTCTTCACATATATAATAAAATATTCTTATTGGATATGAATGTATTCCTTTTGTTGTTTTATGGATGTTGATGTCGATATTATAATGTTAATGGATTCCGCACATTAATGTTATGTTATTCATGAATAAAGATGAACGTTAAGGCATAGTTCATAAAGTAACTTAACAATGGAATATGTTAACTACTTAGGCAGTGCCGCACCCCGGCCAATTAACGAAAAAAGAATTGGGGGCGTGACAATAGGGATCCTAATTACTGGTTTGGAACATTTACCAACACCTACGAGTTTTGGTGTAACGGAAAACCTCTTCACATAGTGCACACAGAGAGCCCTTCCACTTCACTCTTCAACCAATTTCTTCTACTCAATGGGTCATAAATGTAACATATTGTGATTTTCAAACTCCAACTATATATCTGTGGCATCTGTCCCCATATAATTTTGGCTAGTTCGATGGAGCGTGGTCGGATTGGGAGATAGTTATAATCTATCCAAATAAAAGTTCTTTATCCTCCAACGGGAACCCTTTGATACAGTTCTTATAATCATCCCACGGTTTAATTTGTAACAATATCTAAATAATTTAATTATTATATATATGACCTAGATCTACAAAACCTTGACCACCACTTCGAATGGTTAAATGATGCTTCCCATTTAAATTTAAACATGTTGCATATATTTTAATAAAGAATTAAATTCAAGTTATATAATATGATGATTTCTAGGTCCCACTTACACCATAACATAATTGGCGTTTAAGTAATTAACATAATTTACTTAAATTAAATAAAATTTATTGTTAATTTTATTTGCTATATAATTTTAAAATGCATTAAAATTATTTATTTTTATATATATTTTAATTTATTTTTTACCTTAATTAAATGTATTTTTAGACCAATGTTGTTATTATTTAAAGTATAGACTTCTATTAAATTTATAATCAATATATATTTGTAATGGTTTCGGTGTTTATTATCAATATAAAATATACAATATATTGGTTTATTATTTAGGGATTTTTTTGGTAATTTTTTCTTTTATATAGTGATCATGACTTATATTTATTAAGTGGAAATAGTGTATCAAACCTTAAGAAGATAAAACTTTATTGGAAAAATATTAAGAGAGCTTCAAAATCATCAAAATCTAATATAATCCATTGTGAAAACCCCCAATACTTAATTCAAAAGAGTGAAAGGAACTCTACTTGAATGGTTCATGAGGGTCAATACTTGCTAAGGTTTTGCAAATGGGGTAGCAAGCTAAGTGGGCTTGACTATGAGGAAACTCCATAGTTAATTGTGCTTGAGCGAGAGACGATCTGGGATGGATGACTTCCCAGGAAGTCCTGGTTACCGAGTGCAAGCCCCAGATGTGATGATTGACGCTATGTGATTCATTTCACTAGTTTCAATCCCACGTCTTCACCCTTGTGAGCATCACTCGATGCAATGAGTGCTAAGTGGACTCAAAAATCATGACAAATTAGTCAGTTACGACTACTTCTCATGGAAATGGTCATAGATGAATGACTTACTTAATGCAGCTAAATCCCAAAAAATGATATATAATCTCTCATGGAAATGGTCATAGATGAATGACTTACTTAATGTAGTTGAATCCCCAAAATTAATATATAATATAATACATTGCGAAAACCCCCAATACTAAAATCATCATATTGTTATTAATGTTATTTAATAAAATAATAAGTTATGATTTTTTATTTAAATTTTTATTTTTTTTTAAATTGTGAATTAAGGCATTTATATTGGTCAAAAAAAGATTTATGTGGCTTTACAAAAGTTTTCATAAATACCGTAGGTCCCTTCCCAAACCACATCAATCTAGTCAAAATACATAAATTGGCTTGTTTACCAATCCCATAAGTCTGCAAAGAGGCACTATACATATAAGCACCAAAATTATCATTATCCATGGCCTTATCACTAACAACAAATAGCCCACGAAATGTAAAACCAAAGACAAAATCACATCTCATAAACCAAAATATAGGACCATAGACTACAAACAAAATTAAAAATGATGCCTTCCACGAAACACGTCTCACTGGAGCTAGGACATTTTGTTGGAAAATGTAACTAGTTTTGGTCTTCATAATTGTCAATGTATTCAAATCATTATGTATATTTTATTTTAAAAAGAAAAAAAGAAAGACAAATATTATTTCTAGTATGATTTCATGCCCCATTTTGATGATTATCTAGGTGATACATGTTCTTCAGGCTTGTATGGTTTTTCACGTCAAAAGAATATTTTTCTTGAGTAAAAAGAGTATTTATCATTTATATAAGACCCTTTCAGGCAAGTTGTAAGATGTAAAAGATATTGATTTTGAGCCTAGAAAGTCATGGAAGCCTCCAAGCACAAGTCGGCCTAGGAAATGACAAGTTGGCCTAAAAGAACAAATTTAAACCCCCCATATGTGTATAAATAAAAGTAGCATAGGAATCAATTCATCACCAATTTTATCTCTCCTATCAACAAGTTCCAGGAGGTCAAATTGCAAATCCAAGTTGTATGAGAGCCGAATACTCTATTTTGATCTAGTTTGACTTTGGAGACCTAGACTTGGTTGATGGAAGTCTTCTTAAAATGTTGAAACATGCCACAATTAGGATTTCTACAGATGCTACAAGCATGAAGTTGTAATTCGAAGTTGTAGGTCAAAGCTACGGGTCGAAGTTGAAGCATGAAGTTGGTTAAGACATAATTGATTCTTATTTGGTTGCACTGACCTCGACCTAGGAGGGCTTATTGGAGGGCCAACTTGGTGCTTGGGGGAGGACTTGGTCTTTGGTTTGGGTCTTGGTTTTCTCATTTGAAGAAGATTTTACAATAAGAGGAGGGCTTATTGGAAATCATTTGTAGAAGGACACAAGGAAAGAAGAAGAATACTGTAACAACCCTAAAATACGGATATCTAATTAACTTATTAACATTAAATTTAAACGCTTACCTGAGCTTACTTGTGGTAGAAATAGGCTTACCACAACAGGGTTTTGGGGACGACTCTCCTCCCAACCGTAGGCTCAATTGCGCAGGATTCTACTAGAACTGGCCACCCCCGAGCCCTCAATCAACGACTACTTCCAGTATTCCTAAGTCTTAGTATACCATTCTCCCAAGAGAATGAAAGATAGAACCTCGGAATGGTGGAACCCCTCCCATCCTCCTCAACATTCATTAAATAGAACAAAACATTGGAAGGGGAACCACATGCACACCCTCCATGTGGTTGCATGCTGCTTTTTCTTTACTTTCCTTTGATTTTTTTAGCTTTCTTGTTTTATTTCCTTCTTTTTGATAACTTCCTTCTTTTATTAGAGCTTTAATATGGTTATTACTATTTTTATTTTTATTACTTATTTCTTTTAATATCATTTTTTATTTGTTATTTTGGTTATTA
>APFE030913988.1:0-10287 GCA_000404065.3 Pinus taeda
TCAAGTCCTCATAACTCCAAGCAAATACATCTTGTAACTCTTTGAACAAATCCACATACTTTGGCTTTTGATCAGAGGGCAGATTTTTGGACAATTTAATCATTTTAGGTTGTTCTGCTATCCCTATGTTGTGTTCTTCTATAACAGCATCTAAAGGCTCCATTTTTGGCTTTTTGGGCACATCATTGTCATAAAACATATCTTCTAATGGAGTAAGGCTAGCAGGAAAAAAATTATTCTTTAGATCAATGAAATCAGCCTCTGCTTTGGCGATTTCCTCTAAATGCATATGTTTCAGCTGTTCTATGTTTGCATTGTCAAAAATAGTTGGGTTCAGGATTTGTTTTGCTGTTGCAGCTATTACAGCCTGTTGATTTTCATTTGTTTGTTGTTGGGAATTGTTCACGGCCTCCATGTCAATGTTTAAATTTGAAAACTCACCGCCCTCAAGAGTGAGGAAATTGTTAATGTGGGCATCATTTTCAAATACTTGCCAATCTCTAATATTGTTAGGAACAGCGGGCCTATGTTTTATCTCAGCAGTAAAATGGTGATTTGGCTCAAAGGGAAGCTTGCATGTACTAGCAAAAGTGTCTAAACTGTGAGCGTGTATGTTATGGTTTCTGGAAATCTTGGCGAGCTCGGAATCAGCGAAGGTGTTAAGTATATATGTTGTAGCAGTCCTATAGGCCCTCATCTTATTGTCATTAGTAACAAAGTTGCCCTTCATTTGTTGGATAATCAAATCGGAGTCACCTAGAATGGACACTTTTGTAGCTCTTAGAACTTTGAGCCGTTTTAGGCCTAAGAGGAGAGCTTCATACTCTGCCATGTTGTTGGTACATCTAAAGTTTAGCCTGTAGGCATGGCCTTTTGCATGATTGTCATGTGTATTGTGAATCCATACAATTGCCCCTGCTCCTAACTTGTTGACAGAACCATCAAACTCTAAATACCATGTAATTTCTTGTTGTTGGTTTCTACCAAGAGTTTCGGTTATTTTAGGATTAGGCAGATCTAGAACTTTAGTTTGAGGAGGTTCTTCTTGTTTACTGGCCGCCTTGACTGTTGTGACTATTTCATGGGCATGGGCAACCGGTTCTTCATTTATGCATGTATCTAGCTCTGAAGCTAGAGGCTTCTCATCAGTTGGAGGATCTTCATCCTCATTAAAAAGAATAAATGAATCCATATCATAATGGATTGAGTAAATTGGAAAAATTTTGGGGCATCTCCTCACTACTCACCACATACTTCACCAGTGTTTCTCTATACAGTCTCTTTGGTTGTCCAAAGACAGAAATAGTGGCATAAGAGAGGTCGAGTTGAAGGGATCCTTGGAGTTTTGCTCCCCATGATCTTGACAGGAGCATACCATATTTTGTTGTACTGTCAGCAACTACTACATCCATTAGGATTGTCTTGTTTGGAAATTGGACTAAAGACACACACAGGTCTTTGATTAAGCCTAAGAATTTGACTTGACTTGAGTCAAAGGAGTATAGATCCTTGTAGGGTCTTGTGACATCAAGGTTTAGCTTTTCCATTACAGCTTTGGGCATAAGATTGTGTGAGGCACCTGAGTCAAACATAGCATTGTGCAGGATTTTGTCATGTATGTGCAGACTGACATAAAAAGGTGGAACATATCCATATGTTGTTTTTCCATTAACTTCTGGGCCAAACAGCAGCTCAGGGGTATCATCTAGAACATTTAATCATCCCTGACCTCAGGTAGTTGAAGTGATTTCTGAATTTGTTGCCTATATACATCATGTTTGGCAAGTTCTGAGAGGGGAATGGATATTTTGAGTTTTCCAATCTCAGCTTCTAAACTGAATGGCTTTTCTGATGGATTCTTAGCGTTAATAGCAGCAGATTTCTCCTTTTCCAGAATACTCTCTGTGTTTTCCTTTGGATTGTCTATGTTATGGTGAATGACAGTCTGTGGTATTTCTGTCTTGGGAAGATTTTTTGGAACGCTGTTCAAATTTTCTTTTGAGGAAGAAGGAGGTAGAGGCTAGTCAGTGTTATCACTGAAAAGATTTTAAAGCAAAGGTAAAATCATGAGAGTTGAATTTTTGACTCTAAGCTGTGTTTTTTAAATCACACAGCAGTTTCGTAGCGCACTACGAAACTGCTATAGCTGCATATTGTGATTTTAATGGACCACTTTTGTGATACAAAGGGAAATCTTATTTGAATAAGAGGATCACCAAGCAATTAACAACACCCAATGAAATTGGTTCAAAATCCTTGTCAGATAATTTACCTTCCACAAAAGCATTGGTTGAATGTTCTGTACCTCGAATGGAAGATGGAAAGAGATCATCTAAAGCTTCTCAGAAGAAGAATGAGAAAAAATTGGCTGTGGTTCCAAACAGTTCTACTAAGAATTCTATTTGTGGCAAGACCCTTGAAGCTGAAGGGGAAGGCATTATTGCTAATGAATCATGTGAAGAAAAAACAACAGATGGGTCCAGTGGCAATGTATTGATGATATAGGTCCTCGAGGGAATTGTGTATAAGTAGAAGACACTGAAACTGTGGATACTTTAGATGAGCTACACGGAGTGCATACAAGTTTGGTGGATGCTGAGAAGAAATCATTATCAGGAGAATGGAGCATCACTTGCTGCTAAAACAACTGAAAAATCTGATGTTGGGTTTTCAGCCAGGGTATGTACTGTATTAACCCAAGACTCTCATTCGAATGTGCATCCTTTAGCCTGTAAACCTGTTTTGGCAAAGGATCAAGAAACTGAAAACAATGTGAGATGTGCATTGGATAATGGTGGTAAAGAGCTGCATGAAAGTTTGTATCTCTCTAATGACTCCATTAAATCCCAATTATTGAGTTCTGTTGAAATGGATGAACCTCCACACGCAGATGATTGTATATCTGGAGGATTGGAGAGTAGCCCTTGTGAAGGTTGCCCAGAACAAGGGAAGGCTGATGCCATTCAACTGGATATTGATTTTAAGAACACTGCTAAGGAGTTGCTAGTATTTTCATCTGATATTGGTGATGCTGATGTTGTGCCAAGTTCAGAGTTGGCGGCTAGTTTAGATCATGCAGTTATTAAGAAAACAAAAGGCTTTAAAAGACTTGTGAAATTTGCAAAATCTTCAGTTCTGCAAGATACCCCTGGTTGTAGGAGTTACCCAAGTGAAGAAAATCATAACAATGAGACAAGATTGCCTGGTGAAATAGAGCCAACTGAGAAACGGCGTAAAGTTTCTGAGGCTGTGGAAAGAATTGCAGAAGAACCTAAGGATGAAAGAACAGGTACAACTGTGGTCAATTCTGCTTCTCATAATTACAGAAGGGCTGCAATGTCAGAAGATGATAAAGGATGGCCCCCATGTTGTCTGATCAATCTGAAGAACTAATGAAGCTACACCAGGAAAAGGAAGAGGAAGTTGCTGATAGTGAGCAGGGTGAGAACTGGTTTTCTCTTACAACAGCGCAGAGGATTTGTGACATGTTTCTTGGATTGGATAAAGACATGAATGGGACATTGAGCAAGCAAGAGCTTCGCGAGTATGCTGATGGAACCCTCGACTGTAGCTTATTCATCTCACCCTTCCACTGGCACTGATTTGAGAAGTCTAAATGAGATCTCCAGCGAAAGACGAAATTTGTATTGCTTCTGTTACACAAGATGGTATAAATCAAAGTGCACATGGTGTGAACAGCTACATATTTCCCTATCCGAGAAATTCTAGAAAGCTGCCAATCCCCTCGAGCAGAATAAATCCATACAGATTGATTATCATTCTTCGGTTTGTAGTTCTAGGCTTCTTTTTCCAATATCGAATTCTTCATCCTGTCAAAGATGCATACGCGTTGTGGTTGACTTCAGTCATCTGTGAAATATGGTTTGCACTTTCCTGGATCCTTGATCAGTTTCCAAAATGGCTTCCCATTGAACGGGAAACATATCTAGACAGATTATCATTGAGGTATGAAAAGGAGGGTCAACCTTCTCGTCTTGTTGCGGTTGATCTATTTGTCAGTACTGTTGATCCATTGAAGGAACCTCCTTTAATCACTGCAAACACTGTGTTATCTATCCTTGCAGTGGATTATCCTGTAGACAAAGTTTCCTGTTATGTTTCAGATGATGGTGCAGTCATGCTAACATTTGAAGTCCTATCTGAAATTTCAGAGTTTGCAAAGAAGTGGGTTCCTTTCTGCAAGAAGTTTAGCATTGAGCCCCGTGCACCAGAGTGGTACTTTGTTCAGAAGATAGACTATCTCAAGGACAAAGTACAACCTTCCTTTGTGAAAGAACGGAGGGCAATGAAGAGAGAGTATGAAGAATTCAAGGTTCGTATTAATGCTTTGGTAGCTAAAGCACATAAGGTTCCAGATGAAGGCTGGACAATGCAGGATGGAACTCCTTGGCCTGGAAACAATGTGCGGGACCATCCAGGAATGATTCAGGTATTTTTGGGTCATAGTGGTGGGCACGACACTGATGGGAATGAACTGCCTCGCTTGGTCTATGTTTCACGTGAAAAGAGGCCTGGATTCAATCACCATAGGCTGGTGCAATGAATTCTTTGGTGCGGGTGTCAGCAGTTTTGACAAATGCTCCATATCTTTTAAATGTGGATTGTGATCATTATATAAACAACAGTAAAGCAATTCGTGAATCAATGTGTTTCATGATGGATCACACATTGGGAAAGAAGGTCTGCTATGTGCAGTTCCCTCAGAGGTTTGATGGTATTGATTGGCATGATAGATATGCCAATCGCAATACTGTGTTCTTTGATATAAACATGAAAGGGGAAAAAGAAAAGAAGGGAAAAGATCAAGTAACAGCAGATGGCCGACCTCCGCCAGCACTGAGTGTCAGCGATGATGTTCATCGTTTGAATATGACTGACATGCGATATGTCCATGAACAGGTATGCGCTAGTGTTCCTTCAGAGTCAGTAAATATGATAGAGCTACGTCAGTGGAATGATCTGTATGGTGAAGGAGGTTCAAGGCGGAAAAGGAACACCAGAACTGGCGCGCTGCTCAAAGCAACTATGAGAGGCAGGTCATTCTACAGGGAGAAGCAATTCGAGGATTGGGTAAAACCTCTAAATCATTGGCAGCATATATTGATTCTAGGAACTATGATGCGAGTTCTTCCTCACCTAAATAAGGAGTGAATATCAGACAAGACGCGGTTTTCTTATGATGGTCTTAAGCGACAAAGGCTAAATGAGCCAATGATGCGCCGACCTGATGGTCATCTTCAACCTGTGACCTGGCACGATACTCTTGAGGTTATTGCAGAAGTTACCCAGCAAGTAAAGCCAGAATGAAATGGTTGCAATTGCCGGGAAACTCCCTGATGTTAATCTATAATGGCTTTGAAAGATTATATGAACAGAATGAGGTCACACCAATGGTGAATGCAAGAATAAGGAAAGCTGTCAGAACAGGACACGCAAAAGTTGCTTCTGTTGGCCCTCCTATAGACGTAGCTTATGAACATCAGTATTTAGGCATTGGACCAGAAGCACTTATTCAGATAGCTGAAGGCAGGCATCCATTTTGTTCAACTTTGGCTTCTACAAAATATCCTGTGCTAATTGTTGAGACTGATATTTTCGAACGGAAATATAAAGATGCTATTATGGCTGCAGTTGATATTATTGCCAAGCATGCCAAAGTTATTAGGAATGAATGGAATGGTTCAATATTCTCTTACTGAATGCTGCTCAAGCTGGGGGCCTAGATCTCGGTTTCTATCCCTGGTTCTGGTTCAAAGATTGGCATTGAGAATGCAAAATTTGGTTACTTGCTAGGAACAGAGGACATTCAGGTTGACAAAGTCTCCAAGGATGCAATTGTAGTTTATCAAAGGCACCATGGTGATGAAAGGTGAACATCTACAAAGGATGCGCGACATCAGTTGAAACTATTAAGATTCAACCAAGTCAAGACAGGTGGAAAAAGTATGGATTTTGGTCCAACTTTTAAAATCGTTGTCATAAAATGAACACCTTTACCACGATCCAAAATATGTAAAGACAGCTTGAAGGAGTTTTGCTTTTGAAGATAAAGGAGGTGGACAGCACATCGAAAACGAGGCCATCTGTCACATTTTAGAAAATTCATGATAAAGGACCTGCTTCTGTGGATTCGAAAGTTATAAAGTCCGATAAACAAGAGTAGCCTCCTATATTTCTGAACAGTGGATAAGATAAAGCGTTCAAGGGCAGCATGGAACATTAAACACCCAGCTCAGCTAAATCTAAAGAATACAGGTGTCAAAGCTCAAGAAAGGCATCATACTCATGAGGAGTTAGAATTAGAGTTTAAATTGGATTAGGACTCTATGTATTTACTGCATAATACATGATGTATTTAATAAGTTTGTTTAAGAATAGATAAGGTTGTTAGTTAATGATAAACATCGAGCTCCCCTCATGCTGGAGGAGGAGTCTCAAATAGCTTAAGTTTTGTTCTCCTATATATAAGAGAAACTCTGATGTATCAAGGGTTGGATACTTATGCAAAAGACAGAGTTTTTATTGGTTTATGTATAAATCTTTTTACAGTAATAGATAGACTGTTTTATTCTTCCCAAGATTCATTATGTGTTAAAATGCTCAAGATGTTGGTGGTTTGGTCTTACCAAATGTAAGTTTTGCAGCTTTATGAGTATGCAATCACTCTGAATTCATCATTGATGCTCAGACTTCCTGTGCATACTTGTAAGTTGAAGTTCTTGTCCTTCATGTTTTACAGCTCCTTAGGTACACAATCACTCTGAATTCACCTAGTGCTCAGACTTCCTGTGTGTACTTATCAGTTGATGGTTATTTGATGAATGTCTTGAATGTTTAAACATTACATGCCTTGGCTTCTATGAATGAACAGTTAATAGTTTACTAAAGATGTTTGACTCCATGAGCCCAATGGAAGAAATGTTATGCAGTCTGTCCAACCAGCAAGTTTAATAAATTTTCATTTCAAGAGTTAGCCCTCTTTGTGCTTAAAGATAAATCAATAGTTTATTTTTGAGAGAGCCCTCTCAGGTTAGGGAGGCTAATCCCTAGCTAAAAGCCTGGTTTGAAACAGTTGCATGAGATCTTACTAAGTAGCAGCCCTTAGTACATGGTTTTGTGACAACACCCCCAAGGAAGAGAATGATGACTAGGATATTCTGGATGGTTTGTTTGTGCCTGAGTCCGATATGGTTGATGAGCCCTTAGAGCATATGGATCTGTTAGATCCTCCTCCAAGGGATCCTCCCTCTAAAAAAAGGCCACTTTGGCTCTGTGATACTTTACAAGATACTGAGAGAAATGTCCCCATTTGCAAATCATTGAGAGAAAGGAAACAACCATGTAGGTATTAGGGATATGTTGTTTCTATGGGTACTATGATTCAATCCAAAGTGTCCACGTTTGAAGAAGTTGTAAAAGAACAATTTTGAAGGATGTTATGGATGAAGAATATGAATCAATTATGCAAAATGATTAATGGGATGTTGTTCCTAGGTCGAAAGGGAAATCTGTTGCGACTTCAAAATGTCTATTCAAAATAAAAAATGGAATTATTGGAATCATTGAGAAATATAAAGAAATGTTCATAGCTCAAGGCTTCTCTCATAAAGAGGGAGAAGATTATGATGACATATTTGGTCTCGTAGCTTGATATACAATCATTCGTATAATAGTTTCCCTTCTTGTGAGTCAAGGATTGACTCTTCATCAGATGGATATAAAGATCGCATTCCTTCATGACATGTTAGAGGAAGAAGTATATGTTCAAAAACCATAGGGATTCGAAATTGGAAGATCGAAGAACTCATATTTGCAGGTTGAAGAAGGAATTGTATGGTTTAAAGCAAGCTCCCTCATCTCGGTATGAATGCATTGACAATTACTTAGTGAAGTTGGGGTTCACAAGAAGCAATGTCGATCCCAACCTCTACTTCAAGATAGTTCAAGGTATGCCATTGATTTTGGTTTTATATGTTTATGATCTATTCTTGATAGGTAGTGAGCCTTTGATGATCAAGTGTAAGAGGAAGATAGCCTTTAAATTTTAGATGAAATACCTTGGTCTGATGCACTACTTTTTGGGTCTTGAGGTGTGGCAAAGACCTGGTGATATTTTCCTTTCACAAGGAAAATACGTTGTAAAGTTGCTGGAAAGATTTGGAATGACTCAAAGAAAATCCATGGCTACATAGATGGAAATGAACTTCAAGAAGTTTGTTGGTTAGCAAAGGCCCGTGTAACAGTTTTGGGGCTCAAAGCCCGTAATTTTGGGAAAAGATATGGTAAAGGACTCCGTAAAATGCACGGAGCGCGACTTGTAATGAGTTAAGTCAAAGGGTTGTCTGCCCAAAGATAATGTAAAATAATAGGAAGTAATTCGGCCTACCCATGGCCTGCGGACCATGGAAATGTATAAATAGAGCAAGGCTCTAGAGTTAGGAGTCAGTTTTTTTTGGGTATGTACTTTTGGATCTGGAATGTAATGGGTTTTTGAAGAAAGAAGCCTTGAAGTGTCGGTAAGTTCAAGTCAAGGGTGTTGGTGGGTAGATAGAGGCTCTGCAGCTATGGGTGCAGAGGCATGATAGAGTCTGCAGTTGTGTGCACGGACCCATGCAGCTGAGTGCGCAGAGCATATCTGGTTGTATTAGCGAAAGAATTGAATAAAGATTAGTTGGTTCTAAATTAGTGTGTTGAATCTGAATTATTGCGGATCTGGTTAATTTATGATTGATATATTTGTTTGATCTGTGCGCTTATGTTTACATATTGAGTTTATGCAAATCTATATCTTTTTTGGGTGCGTGAGCTGGTTTTCTCTAGTAAATGTTTGCTTAAAGACTATAAACAATAGAAATGATCTGTAACAAACTCAGTAATCACAAATATTAAGGAATTGATTTGTTCCATATCTATGCGGAAGAAGAGTGGCGCGAAGCCACAGAATGGCGTGAGTACCTTCCAGACCACATCAAGACATCCCAAGGGTGCGGAAACCTAGTTCCAGCACCCTCCCTTGCTACCTCGGGTGAGACCTGAGTCCACGCTCCGCGGGTTGTTGCCAAAAGGGCTGGTAGCTGTAGGATTTTTTTGGCTAAATAACTCTTCCGAACCTGGGTCATGCCCATATGAGCCAAAAAATGGTTCCGTTGTTGGGACCGGGATCTGCCTAAGGGATGTCTAATGTCAGAACGCTGGAATATTGGCTAGATCAGAAGCTTCATGAGTTCGTGGTTCAAGAAAACAGAAATCCGCAGATATCAGAAGAACAATGGTTGGATCGTTACATATACACATACATTCACAAGACCTTATTCGCGTCATTTTCGATAGAGTTATACAAGTGGATTGCGAGGTTAGCTGACAGTGTGGGAAGGTGCAGACTAGATCAACCTATTGTCTGGACTCTAGAATTGGTGCGCAGGTTAGAAGCATCCGAAGATAAAATCGCATGCTAGATCACTGGTTGGATCGGGTAATAGGAGGATTTATCACTGAGTTCGCAATAGACACAACTGTGAGAAGCAGAAAGGCACTTTCTCCAAGAACTGCGGGGTGGGTATATCAAATCGTTGAATACTTGGATTAAGATGCTTTTGTGTGAAAAATAGATTATGCGCGTTTATTGATGTCTGGCATAACGTGCAGTGGAAGAGGTTACCGAAGGATTAGAGAAAAAGCCTCTGATTTCCATTTCACAAGAAAGAAAGGAAGAACTCGCAGGGTTCTCTTCGAGAAGCGTAGTCTGGTTGATTGGGCAATGCATTCCGCTAATACCACTATTGACCATGCCATCACCTACTTCACCTACATCAAATCCATCTTCACCGACTCCACCTCCACCTCCGCCACCACTGAGGGTTGGGATGGAAAGCACAGTCAAGTTGCCGGTATTTAAGGGTGTAGGAAATGAGGAACCAGGTCAATTCTGGTTTTTGGTAAGGGCTGTATGGGAAGCCAAAGACATAATGAATAATAACATCAAAAGGGCTACTCTGGTTAGCGCACTGCAGGACCGAGCATTGACATGGTATATAAAGTACTCAAGCGATCATCTGAATGCAGGAATAGCGGCGATCCAAGATGCGTTGACCAGGGAGTTTAGTCGGCCGAAATCGGAGATGTAGTCGGTCATTGGATTCAAGGATATCGCGATGTTACCTGGTGAAAACCCTTGGGATTTGGATCAGAGATTGAAAAGCACAATCCGTGAGGCTAACATGATGTTGACAGATGCACAACATTGTGCATGGTTTGTGGTGTCTTTGA
>APFE030913990.1:0-21950 GCA_000404065.3 Pinus taeda
CTTTCATCCCTGATGTTCACTCCGTACTTTCAGCAGACAAAAAATTGTATCCTGTGTGGCTATCCCGCTCCGTATCCCCTTGTGACCAAGAAAACGCTCGCAAGCCTCAATCTGTGACTCCATGCCCAATGGTTCGAAACTTATCACACCTTACAGTGCCTCTTTGTTCGAGAATCCTACCTTCTTTCCAATCACAATCAACACTCTCTTGAAGTCAGAAAGCTAGCCTAAAATCATCAACTAAGGTTGAATCAAAAGGAGAGAGCCCTCTCCGGTTGCAGGTGGGCTAGAACCTGCAATCAGAAGATTGGTTTGTGGTTACCTCGGCCGTATCCCTATTAGGAGCCTAGGGACAACCTGAGTGATAATACTAGTGATCAAGAATGAAGAAGAAAAAGCATAATCAAGTATGGATTTTTGTTCAAGTTATGATCCATTTTCTTTTCTATGCAACAATGATAGTGATGATGGTAGTGAAAACACTAAGTTTGCACTTATGACTAAAAGTGAAAGTAAGCCTCTTGAAGCAGCAGATCAAGGCAAGTTAAAAGAAATGGATAATGCAGATGTACCTATGATAAAAAAAGATAATTACCAACAATGGAAAGGAAATATGAAACATGATCTAATGAATCTTGATGTCTCACATCTAGTGTGTAACAGTTACAGCAAGTTTCCTCCATCACGCAAGGAAGTGAAAAATTACAGTAAAGCTTTGAGTATCATCTTTTGTAGCATATCTAATTCAATATTGTATAAGGTTATGCATTATACTATTACAATGCAAGTGTGGGATAAGTTGCAAGAAATGCATGAAGAAGTACCAAACAAAGATCTCTCATGTAATCTTATATCCAACGAAGTTTCCAAAATGACAAATGGAGTTGTTGATTCAAAAGAAGACAAGTTAGCAGAAATTGTTTATATTATAACAAAACTTGATCTTGCTTTGAAAAATATTGTTAGTCTTAATGATAAGTTCCAGGCTTATGATAACAAGGACCATGGTTGTATGGTATCTAACCAATATTTTGAAGGTATTGAAGCTGAGGTCATCTCTCTAAGAGCAAATATTGAAAAAGAAAATAAACGGAATGAAGATCTACTTCAAGATTTTGAAGAACAAGAGAATGGGTTGAAAGAAGAGATTGTCATATTGAAACAACAAGTGGCAGAAGCAAGAAATATTGAAGAAATTATGAATAAGTGGGAAAAGAAATATCGAGTTGAGGTAAATATTTGAAAAGGTATATTAGAAGAAAAGGATAAGAATTTGCGATTTCAGGATAGTACTAAGATTTTGGATAATATTCTTAGTAGTCAAATGTATCCTGTCATCAAATCTAGTCTTGGTTTTCATGGAACTTTTAAAGGTGAATCTAGCTCCCAAGCTTAGGAAAGGAAATTTAATGCGAAATGTGAAATGCCTAACAACCAAGGAAATAAAGTCTTCAAAGGAAAATATTTACTCCTAACTATATAAGTGTTAATCAATTTTCTCCTCTGATCAATAATGTTGAATGTTCTATATGTCATAATTTTAGACATGTTGCAACTCGTTACAGAAGTAGAATGTTTCAAGAAAATAACCTTACTGTAGAAAGATCAACAACTTCTAGGCAATTTAAAGGATGTTGTTTTGCTTGTAATATGTTCGGTCACAAAGCCATTGATTGTAATAGAAGGAATATGAAACATATAAGATTTTATGCTTATAACAAGTTTGGGCATGTAGCAAAAGAATGTAGTAACAAGTCTATATATGGTCATAGAGAACATGGTAGCATACGAGATAATAACATTTCTATCAGAAAATCTGAAAAAGATGGATCCACCAATATGCAAGAAAAAGAAGAGTAGATAAGGTGTGGTCTCACTCTCTCCTCATTTCAAGATGATGATGCATGGTACATCGATAGTGGATGTTCTCATCACATGACTAGATATAAAGGTAAAATGGAGTCTAACACGAACAACCATCATGATAATATTATTCTTGGAACCAATGCTTTTGCAAAAATTGTATGAAAAGGTAAAGCGAGAATTAATAAAACCACAGGAGAAGCTCATTCTTTGTTAGTTCAATGGTTAAAGAAGAATATCCTAAGTGTAGGACAAGTGGCAGATAAGTGAAATATAATTGTGTTTGCATCAACCAAGTGTAAGGTTATCAATGAAGTAATTGGAAACGTCATAATAAGAGGATATAGAAATCAAGAGAAATTATATGTGTTTTAGGATCGGAATTCTCATAATATGAGAATGATTCAGACTTAAGTAAAATAAGATGATGCCTATGGTAGTATCTTCTTCTTAAATGAATATTTCTAACATTCATTGCAGAAGCGGTGAGAGGTGATTGAAATTTCTATCATTGACCATAGAAGTGGTGAGAGGTATTTGAAGTTTACCTCTTTCGTGTGTAAATTTTCTCATTGCTTGTAGTTGTTGCTTGTATCTTGTAATATTTGTTTTACTTGCTCATGCAACTGACTCATGGATATTGCAAAATCCTCAACATCAACACCTCTATGCTCAAGCTTTCCCAAGTCTCTTAGCTCGCAAATTCTCCTCGGATTCATGTCATACAAGATCTGAAATTGACTCCTTCCCATGCTCCTATTTTGTGAGTCATTATAGGAAAAATCAATCTGGGCTAGCACATGATCCCATTGATTTAGTCAGTTACCTATTAAACTCCTCAACAAATTACCCAAACTTCAATTTACAACCTCTATTTTCCCATGAGACTTTGGATGATAGGTTGAGCTAAAGTTTAGCATAGTGCTAAGTTTCATCCACAAGGTCATCTAGAAATTTCCAATTAATCTTGTGTCCCTATCAAATATTATAAATTTTGGTCACCCATGCAACTGAAAAATCTCATCAAATAACAAATTCACCACTTAGGTAGTATCACTAGTTTTGGAACACAGAATAAAATGAGCCATCTTATTAAATATGTCCACAACTACAAGGATTGAATCATTACCTCATTGAGTTCTCGGTAAACCCAGAACAAATTCCATACTCACTGATTCCCTAGGTCTATTGGGAATGGGTAATCGCATGTATAGTCCAACATTTTGACTTGTCCCTTTCGCATGTTGACATACCATGTACTTATTCGTGTACCTTTGTACATCTCCCTTCATATTAGGCCAAAAATAGAAGTGACTCAGCTTCCCAAGTATTTTCTAAACACCAAAGTGTCCAACCAACCTGTCATTATGCTTTTCTTGGACCAATTCTTCCCTCATTAAGCAATTGGGAATACATAGCTGATTGATCCTCAACAATAGCCCATCCTACACCATAAACTTTATCCATGAACTGTTGTCATTATTTACTAGATGTTTACATGCCGAGAAAGCTTCTTTAAAATCACCATCAATGTCAGATAATTCCTTCAAATAATCAAAGCCTAAAATTTGTATTTGACTTTCTTGCATGATTAAGCATCTCCTACTCAAGGCATGAACAACCTTATTTTCCTTCCCACTAATGTGCTTCAAGACAAAAGTGAAATTATGAAGGAACTCCACCCTCTTTGCATGTTTGTGATTTAACTTATGTTGTTGCATAATGCATTGTAAGGCACAATTATCCTTGTATAGCACAAACTCTCTAGGCATCAACTCATGTCTCCAATGCTTCAAAGCTTGAACCACCACATAAAATTCTTTATCATAGGAAGAGTATTTATGTTTTCACTCATTTAATTTCTCGCTGAAATATAAAATGGTCTTATCTTCTTAGATCAGTATAGCTCCAATGGTTGTCCCACTAGCATCACATCTCGCTTGAAAGGGTTGATTGAAGTCTAGCAACTTCAACACCTGCTTGTCAGTGATCTTCTTATTCAATATTTGATTTTTTTTAATTTTTTTTTTCCATTAAAATGGCTGCCTATTCTTCTTGATGCTATCAATGATAGGGGCACAAATGCCACTAGAATTCCTAATAAATTTTCTGTAGAAGCTCGCTAAGCCATGAAAACTTCTCACCTGGAAAATGTTCTTAGGTGAGGGCTAATTTACGATTGCCTTTATCTTCTTTAGATCCATTTTCAAGCCATCCTTAGAAATGAGAAAACCCAAGTATACAAATCTCACTCTTTATAAGATAACACTTCTTCATGTTAATTGTTGAGTCTCAAGATTACTCTTTGCCTGGGAACTCTTCACATTCCTTTTCTTTGTTTTTCCGTAAGAAATATGCATTATCATCACCAATAACTAGTATATACTATCTTGAGGAGGACATTTAGTGATTTACATATTATGCTTTTATGTTTTATTGTTTGAATAAATTTTTGTATATTAGCTATGGAACGCAGCCTATTATGTAGCTAATCGATTGTTCCGCAACTACCTTCATGCTCCCACAGGTTCCAGGTGTGAGAAGGAGAAACTAGCCACATGGGTAGCTTGGAAATCATCATGACATGGACCTTGTCTTATTCATTCAACCCAAGTTGACAAAGAAGATGGCATAAGACTACGATCAATGGATCAGTCAAACATAAAGAGATTGAAGGTAACAGGACTTTGTATTGTTGTTAATTAATGCATTCCACAGTGATGGGAAGCGTTATATGGAGCAACTACATGTACCTAAGGACTCTAATAGCCACTTGTACAAAAGAATCCAATAGCCACCATGTCTTGGATTTATATCTCCAGCAGCCGAGGAAGAAATTCTGCATATCTGTCTTCTACGTGTTTGGTTGTAGCATGCTTTTCTCCACAAACAGTTATATGATTTTTCTTATAAATACCTGCATAAAGGACCAAAGAAGTTAGTGGTAATAGTAATAGCTTTATTGTGAAATTGAAGTTCTAGACTCTAATTTCTTGGCATTTCGTGTCCTTGTTTTAATATGAGAAGGCCACATGTTTTTATGAACAACTGAAGGAATTTTCTTGGAGTTGATTGAGCAAGCGTAGCCTAATCAGTTGCAGAGGGCCCCTGCACTGAATAAGGTTTCATTTCATTTTATTTTTCTTCTTCTTGTTAACTGTAAATTCATCATTTTCTTTCTAAAACAATGTTTATAATCATTTTCTTACTAACAATGTTTATAATAGAATTTCCATCATTTTCTTATTAAAAGTGTTTATAATTTAGAGTAGTTTCCATTAGCTTGATCTCTTTTTAGTTTTTATCAGTAGTTTAGAAGATAGAACTCAATGGTGTAATCTTGTTTCTTCAATTAAAAAGTAACCTTGTTTCAGGATGAGAGTAGGATTGAAGAATGATAAGGATACATTGTTGGATAGTTTACTTCATTCACTGTTTTGCTAGTATAAATTCTCGATTAAACTAATCATTGTCATTTACTGTCTTTTCCATTTCATTTTTTAGTTTACTAACTCATGGTGTTAATGAATATTTATAAAAAACCCTTCAAGTTGATAATTCATTCTTAATTAAGTGGTTGAACATTTCATCTATGCAATGAGTTATTTCTACATCTTTGTATTTGCTTTCTCTTAGATTAATGAAGTACATAATTACTCAAATGTCATCACAATGAGACTTTCTCCTAAAATTGAGAGGCAGAGTAACCAAGTATTTCATTTAGTTTTATTATGTAAATTAGTTAGACATCAATTGCAAATTTGACTTTTAGTTTTAATTCATGATTTGGAAATAATGGTAAAATAGGAATAGAAACTCTATTTTCATTCCTTTCTTAGTTTTGTTTCCATATATTTCTTAGCTCTATTTTGATTTTTAGATTTTGAGCAGTCTTTAATAAAGTTAGATTTATTTTTTATAATTTACATTATGAATCATTAGGAATTAAAAGACCAAAAACCCTCGAAACAACATAAAACATAAAAACAACGAAGTAAGAAGGGTTAGATAGCACAAACAGTGCACTAGACATGATCAATTTATGAAACCTAGATTGATAATTTATGAAGAGAAATTTAGAACACTAAATTGACCAAACATTTTGGCACCATTGCTAGGGAAATGTAACTAGGTAGCCTTATCTTTTACACTAAAAAAAAAAATGGTATGCATAGAGAAAGAGACTCTAGGGGTAGATTTATAGCTAGGGGCAGTAGTTCAATTCCTACAACACCACCTACTCCACCAAGAACAAGGAAAGATACACCTCCATCCCAAACTCATACTCCAAGCAATAAGACACCTAAAATTCCAAAGGCAAAAATTCAATCAAAACAATATCCTACTTCATCTACCCAGTGAGTCCTACAGGAGAAAAATCTTTAATCTCCAACAACAGGAATTGCCTTACCTCCACAGGAAAGCACATTTTCATTGAAGAATTAGGAATATCTGGTGAGGAAGAAGAAGTAAAACCACTCTCCCATATCCCATTAATAGAAGTACCAGAGGAGGAGAAATTAACCTTGCAGGTTGAACCTTATACTAACTCTAAGGAAACTATACTGGCAGAAGAAGGAGAATATGGGGAATTTGGTATGTTTGGAGGGGGTAGAGGAAGAGGTAGAGGAAACAATTAAGGAGGCAAAGGAAATAATGGAGGAGGTAGAGGAAATAGGGAAATAGATAATTCTTTTGGATTCCCTATAGTGGATGAGAAAAAAAATGCCACAACGAAAAATATATCACCTTCCATCCTCCCAAACTTCCATGGGTTAAAAAGTGAGGATCATGAAACATTCTTATTTGAGTTTGAAGTCTTGTGCAAAACCTATGACTATCTAGAAGACTCTCAAAAACTCAAATTGTTTCCTTCAACACTAAAAGGAGCTGCTTTGAAGTCGTTCATGGGGTTAGTCACTTAGTCCATTAGAACATGTAATGACATTAAAAAAACTTTTTTGGATAGGTACTTGGATTATTGCATGCCTACCAATCACAAAGATGAAGTGTTCAAAAGGATGCAAAGAGAGGATGAAAACTTAGAGGATTTAATGGAGAGATTCAACTATAATTTGAAAAGAGCAAAGATGGACAATTTAGATGAAGATACCTTGAAAGACCTTTTATTGAAAGCCATTAGAGATGAGTGGATAGATACCCTTAACATGATGGGCAAGGGAAATATCTCTCAACTCCCATTAAATGATGTAGGAGAATTATGTGTTCATCCCGCAAGAGGGAAATCTAAAACTAGGAAAGGTCCAAGAGATCCTTCTCTTTTTAGAGTAAACAAATCTACAACTGGATCTGTAAGTAGGGAAGAAATTGGTAATATTCTTGATGAATTTAAAACTGACATTCTAGGGAGTCGTAGTGATAAAATAGACACCCTTAAATTACAAAACAAGCAGAAAATTGAGGTTCATGCTTTAGCCATTTTTTGTCCAAAATGCATAAAAAGACATGCTCTAAGAGAATGCCCTTTAGATGCAAAATTTGTAGGAAAATGTATGATTTGCTCATAAATCCATGATACCAAAGGTTTTCCTTCAATTCCAGGTCTTAAGGCTATCTTTCAAGAGGAAATAGTCCAAAATTATATAGAACCTCTTTGTTTTGTTGCTAGAAGACCTTGGCAGGGACCACAAAATCAGGGATTTAATAATCAAATTTATCTTCAACCCCCACCAAATTGGAATCGTTTGCAGCAACCTTGGCCTTAACCTCAATCTCAATCTCAAACTTGGCCTCAACCTCAACATCAATCTCAATCTCAACCATGGGCACAAGGAGTACAAAATCCTTATGGGAGATTTTCTCAATATTATCAATATCCTCCATCATATCAAAATTATCCTGCCCTGCACATTTTACAACAAAATAAGTAGCCACACCTTCAAAATCAGAACCCTCAACTTTCATTACCATTTCCACACCAATCTCCACAACGAAACCAAAATCCTCAACTCTTACTGCTATTTCAGCAAAAACCAAATCAGTTGCCTGCCCAACCATTACCAAACCCCAACAATAAAAACCCTCAGAATGGTTACATGGTAGAATGACAACAATTTCCAACTTATATGATTACTCCTCTAGATCTTAATGATGTTCAACTGAGATCTGGTAGGATATTAGAAAAGGAAAGACCTTCTGTAGTTATTCAGGAACAAGACAGATCTGAGGAAGATTCTTTAAAGGTCAATAAGAATTTTGAGGGAACATCTCTCCAAAACTAAAACATTGAAAAACAAAAACAAAAAGAATCAGTGAACACAACTTCTATCAATGAGCAACCGACATCTACTTCTACACATCCCTTTCTTGAAAGATTACAAATGGATAGAGGAATAGAAAAGTAGATTATGTTGCCCAGCTATGATTTTTTAGATGAATTAAAGAATTTTTGTATCAAAATCCCTTTGCTACAAGCCATTAAAGAAATTCCCATTCTAGCCAAAACAATAAAGGAGTTGAGAATAACGAAACCAGGAAGAAAAACAAAGGAAACAAAAAGAATTCACTTGGTAGGAAAAATAGCAGACATAATGATGGGAAAAATTGCCATACAAAAATATGTGGATCCAGGAAGTCCAATTGTGAAAACACATATCAATGGAGTTGAAATTCCAAATACATTGATTGACTTAGGGGCAGCAATAAACATCATGATCAAACAAACTATGGAGCAGCTTAAGCTTCTTAATCTTCTCTACACACCTACCTTACTGCAATTGGCAGATAGATCAGTAATCAAACCAGATGGAGTGTTAGAAGATATTTCAGTATCCTTAGATTCTTGGGAATACCCTGTTGATTTTGTGATCTTAACTCCCAAGAACAATCTAGGAGGACATCCACTCATATTAGGAAGACCTTGGCTAGCCACAACTGATGCTTTTATTAGTTGTAGATCTAGTGACATGTATATTTCTTATGGTAATTCATTTTATTTTTTTTACTTTATATCCGCCAGCAAAAGAAATCACAGAAATCGATGAAAAGAATGGATTGATGATGAAGATGATATTCAGCCTCTCTTTACTATTTCAGATATTAGTGAAGATAGTCAAATTTTAAATACGCTAGAAAATTTTGAATCATCTTCAGAATATGACCATCATCAATTTCAAGAAAAATATAATGTTGAATATTTGTCATCTAGGCAGATGTCTCTCTATTCTATGGAAGAGTTTGGTAGCCCTACAATTGAAATTTTTCCAGGTAGGACATTGAACATAAACAAAAACTTGGAAAAACTTTAACAAGAATATCTAATCAAAACATTACAAAAACATTCTACTACATTTCCATGGGAATACATCGACATGAAAGGCATTAATCCTAAGACTTCTATCCACCACTTCTACATTGATGAAAATTGTAGACCTATCACACAACCTCAAAGAAGGATGAATCCAAATCTTAGAGAGATTGTGAAAGAAGAGCTCCAAGAATTACTGAATGTAAACTTCATTTACCCAATTTCAGATAGCCAATGGGTTTCTCCTTTAGCAATTGTGCCTAAAAAGAATGGTAAATGGTGGGTGTGCATTGATTATCAAGAACTGAATAAAGCAACCCTTAAAGATCATTTCCCTTTGACTTTTATAGATTAAGTGTTAGATACAATAGCAAGTAAGAAGTATTTCTCATTATTGGATGGTTTTAGTGGTTATAATCAAATTTAGGTAGCACCTGAAGATAAGGATAAAACCACATTTACTTGTCCATGGGGAACTTATGCCTACCAAGTACTTAGTTTTGGGTTATCTAATGCACCTGCAACATTCCAAAGAGAAGCACTAGGAATTTTTTCTAATCTAATGCATGATTGTGTAGAGGTATATATGGATGATTTTATAGTCTATGGGAATAAATTTGAAGAAGCTTTGGAAAATTTGGGAAAAGTTCTTAAAAGATGTAAAGAAACAAACATTTCAATAAACCATGAAAAATGTTTTATGATGTTTATAGAAGGTATTGTTTTAGGACATCACATTTCAGGAGATGGGATTAAAGTTGAAAAATCTAAAGTTGAATTCATCTCTAAATTATCAATTCCAAATTGCCAAAAGGATGTTAGAAATTTTCTAGGATTTACATGATACTATAGAAGGTTTATAGAAAATTTCACTAAAATAGCATCCCCACACTTCAAATTTCTTACCAAAGATTGTGAATTCAATTGGAATTATGATTGCCAATTGGCATTTGAAACCTTAAAAACAAAAATTTCTGAAGCACCCATTTTAAGATGTCCAAATTGGAAACTCTCTTTCCATATTTCAACAGATGCTTCAGATGCAGCTCTAGCAGTTCTATTGGGACAAAAATATTTGATTCCTTATGCCATTTACTATACAAGTAAGAATTTGACTCCCAATGAGTTAAATTATACTATGACTGAAAAGAAATTTTTAGCCATTGTTCATGCAATTAACAAGTTCAGACACTATATAACAGGCTATGAAACCTTTGTTCATATAGATCACTCTACAATTAGATATTTAATGAATAAACCTATTATTAATGGAAGAGTTACAAGATGGCTGTTACTTTTGGAAGAATTAAACATTATTGTACTAGATAGACCTGGAAAACAAAACACAGTTATTGATTTCTTGTCCGGGATTCAGAATATTAAAGAATATTCTCCAGTTGAAGATAAGTTTCCTGATGAATATATTTTTGCAATAACTACTCAAGCTCCTTGATTTGTAGATATTGCTAACTATTTGGTCACGGGAAAGTTACCTTCACATTTTCTTCCTAGAGAGAAAATAAAAATTATTCAAGAAAGTGCAAGATATTCATGGATCACTAATGAATTTTATAAAACAAACCCATATCTTATGATCAAAAGGTGTGTCAGGGAAGATGAAATTCCTAAGATTTTTAAGGCATGTCATGATGAGCCATGTGGTGGAAACTTTGCTAACAAGAGGACAACCTATAAAATCCTTTCTTTACGATAGTATTGGCCATCCATCTTCAAAGATGCTAAAGAATATTTCAGGAGATGTGACAACTGCTAAAGGGTAGGGAAACTTTCTCCCTCAAATGAAATGCCATTACAAATTTAGGTACTCATCGAACCTTTTGAAAAGTGGGGTTTAGATTTTATTGGGCCAATTAATCCTCCATCTAAGCAGAAGAAGTATATATTGGTATGCACTGATTATGTCAATAAATGGGTAGAAGCCAAAACATTACCTTTTTCTAATGAAAAATTTGTAGTTAATTTTCTATTTGAGGACATCTTCACTCGTTTTGGTGTTCCAAGAGAAATTATGATAGATCAAGGATCTCAATTTACATCTAACATGGTGGAAGGGCTTGTGGAAGAATACAAGATCAAACATAGGAAATCTACTCCCTATCATCCACAAGCAAATGGTCAAGTGGAATCTACAAACAAAGTGATTGAAGGAATCCTCACCAAGACTATGCATCTACATAGAAGAGATAAGGTGGAAAAGCTTCCTGACACCTTATGGGACTATAGAACTACATGGAGGAACACAAGAGGACATACACCCTATGAACTTGTTTATGGGAAACAAGTCCTATTCCCTATAGATTTCCAAATCAAAACTTTCAAGATGGAAGTCCAACTAGGACTAGATTTATTAGAGGCACAAAAGCATAGGTTAGAGAAATTAAATGAACTTGATGAAATTAGGTAAGAGGAAGTTCAAATGAATAGTATAGTCCAACAACAGAGGGCTAAATGGCATGACAAATATATCAAGGACAAGAGGTTTCAAGTGAGATATTGGGTGCTATTATTTGATTCAAAGTTTAAATATTTTCAAGCGAAGTTTCAATCTCATTGGCTTGGGCCATATGAGATTGAAAAAGTCTTTAGTAATGGAGAAGTGAGGATAAGAACAATAAATGAAAGTAAAACTCCTCTTCTTTTGAATGGTCATAGATTAAAGATATATCAAAAACCCATTTCAAAAGAGGAGTTCATTAAGATTTTCCAAGACAATTCTGAAATGAAGCTAGTAAAGAAGAATTCTTCTTCTCCACTTACTTAGTATTTATTTTTCCTTAAAAAAAAAAGAAAAAAAAATAATAAATTGTATAAGGTTGAAAACCAATCATTGATTGGAATACTTATACAAAAAATACAAGGTGAAAATCAGAGGTTTCTGACACCCTATATTTTCCATTCTCTTTCTGTAATAAGTAGTGACAAAAAGCTTCAGTCACTCTGCAGTTTAGATTCTGCAAAATTCATCATCTCATCTCACCTCACTTCATTTTATTTTTGCAATTTCACTTCATCCCATTGTCATATTTCATCAATAAATTTTTCAATTTTTCCTTTTACAGTTTTCATTCCATCTTCATTTCATTTATTATCTTGTCTTACATCTCATTTCATTTCACTTACATTTCCACTTCCATCTTATTCATGATCCATAAGCCATATTTCACTTTCTGTTTCACGTTCTACAACTGATTCTATTCTGCAGGTACAATTTGTTTATCAGTTCAAGCACAAGTGTACATCTCATCATAAAATCATGTATGCAGGGAATTGAAAAAAAAAAATCAATTTTTGAAGACCAAACCATGCTCAAGGACCTATAGATCAACAAAAAAAAAAAAAATAGCAAGCACAAGGTGAAGGTTCCAAAGGTAAATGCAAAAATTTATTTCAAAAAGCAATTTGAAAACATAAATTTTTATAGTATGTATCATCACATGTCTCCTTAATCAACCATCATTTGATTTTATCGCCACTATATCTCCACCATATCTTCCATCTTTAATGACAAACAGTCCCAATGATTATTTTATAATAAATATCCACTTCAAACTCCATAACCTATACTCAAACGGTCCTCCACAACTCCACCTATTAACGGTCAAGATGAAGATGTGACCTACCTATCTAGGACTCTCTAAACTCTTACTATCTATTTATTACATGCAAACTCTTAATTTTATCTCTCATATTCATGCAGTCATTTCATATACAAAGTCTTTCCATTTTCTATATACACAGTCATTCCATTTTTCATATACACACAGTCTTTCCATTTTCATATATATGGAGTCATTACATTTCCATACACACAGTCATTCCATTTCTTAAATAGAACTCATTTTATAGATAGCAAGAATGAAGGTTAACTGAAAACAGGCGATATGGGGCTTATTGTCAGGATAGAGCCCGTAGGGTTAAAGTATATGGAGGGGTATCCACAGCTTACAGGGATGCTATAGAAGGCTAGATGGTTAAGTTTTATTGAGAAATTTTACGGTTACCACAAGGAAATTACCAAGTCTTTTGCAAATTCATTTGATCGCACAGAAGTGGAGATAGGAGATATCAAATTTACAGTCACATAATCCTTCATAGTGAAAGTAACAGAGCTGTTGAGACAAGAAGAAAGATGGTTTAAAAACAAGGAATTTCATGGTGAATCTTGGAAAGTGATCCTTAGAAACATAGGTATGGATGTTACAGTTTTTAGGAAGGGAATTCTTATTTCAACACTCAAGAACAAATGGGGTAATATGATGTTAATATTGCAAAAAATCATTACATGTGAAGGAAGATTTGGGTTTATGTATGTTTACCATATACGCTTATTAATGATTTTTTTAGAAAATGGAACTATAAACCTTCCCTTCTTCCTTCTAAACAGTCTGAGAAGGATGGCTACAAATGTCCAAAAGAAAATTGGATCCATAGAAGAAACTATGTATCATCATGGATTAGTGAAAATACTAGTTGAATTCCATTTGAAAAGTATATGGGATTCTTGGGAAGATTTCTTGCTAAGAAATCTTTTCCATGATGCTCCAGAGTCACCTGAGGAAAGTCATGTTAAGAAACGTAGGAGGAGAAACATCGGCATTAACATTCAGAACAAATCAAGAACCTCCTCACAAAAGAACGATGTAGATGCAACTTCTAAACTAGAGGTTAGAAAGCAGAACAAGCACAAAGGAAAAATGAAAGAGAGAGCTGAAGAAATCAATGAAGACATTCCTAAACCTTCATCACCACAAGAAGATGAAATGTTACTCTCTGAAACACTGACCAAGATTAAGGAGAAAATCAAGAAAAAGAAGGAGATAGGGAAGAGGAAGAAGGACATAAGAGAAGAAACCATAAGCTTCCAAAACCTGAGAAGGAGTTCTAAACTCTGAGGGAAGGTGAGGAACGTAACATCAAAATAATCCCAGTTCATAAACTTAGAGGAAGAAACCCCAGTTCAATATCCTAACAATATTCCACCTAAACACAGTCCACAAAACTCTCCTCCATAGAATTTTGAAGGCAGCCCAAGCATAGCTTCTCCTGTCATAGATCGAGTACAGCAACAAATCTATAACTACATAGAGTCATTAGAGAGAAAGAATAACTCAATGGATCCAGGATCCTCAACCAATCTAGAGCAGCCTGTCAATCCACAAGAACCTCTAACTAGCTCTCTCAAACAAGAAATATTTGAGTTAGAGATTTTGAATAGACACATTCAAAAAGAAAATGAAACCTTGAGGGAACAAAACAAGCTGGATAAATCCATTCATGACAACACAATGTTGCACCTAGGATTATGGTACAAGAAAAATAGGAAGCTGAAGAGGAAAAATCGGAATTTGAACAGAACAATTATCAACCTCAAATACAGACTTCTTATGAAGAAGCCCATGATGGCAGTTAGTGCAAGGAGAAGTAAGAAAAGGATGTTGGATGTGCTGGAAAAAGTTTAAGAATAGATGAAATAGGAGAAAGAAGTTCACATTTTGGAAATTGCATGGGGACATGCAATGATTTTGTAGTGGGGGTATGTTGAGTCTCAAAATTACTCTTTCCCTAGCAACTCTTCTCATTCCTTTTCTTTGTTTTTCCATAGGAAATATGCATTCTCATCACCTAACTGGTATATACTATCTTGAGGAGGACATTTAGTGATTTACATGATATGATTTTATGTTTTGCTGTTTGAATAAATTTTTGTATATTAGCTATAGAACACAGCCTATTCTATAGCTAATCGGTTGTTCCATAGCTACCTTCATGCTATAATAGGTTCCAAGTGTTAGAAGGAGAAACTAGCCACATGGGCAGCTTGGAAATCATCATGACATGGACCCTGTCCTATTCATTCATCCTAGGTTGACAAAGAATATGGCATAAGACTACGGTCAATGGATAAGTCAAACACAAAGAGACAGAAGGTAACAGGACTCCGTTTTGTGATTAATTAATGTGTTTCACAGTGATGGGAAGCATTATCCAGAGAAACTACCTATACCTACGGACTCCAACAGTCGCCTGTACAAAAAAATCCAACAGCCACCATGTCTTGGATTTATGTCTCCAGCAGCCGAGGAAGAAATTTTGCATATTTGTCTTCTACGTGTTTGGCTGTAGCATGCTTTTCTCCACAAACATTATATGGTTTTTCTTATAAATACCTTTGTAAAGGACCGAAGAAGTTAGTGGTAATAGTAATAGTCTTATTGTGAAATCGATGTTCTAGACTCTGTAATTTTTGGGAATTTTGTGTCCCTGTTTTAATATCAGAAGACCACATGTTTTTGTGAACATCTAAAGGAGTTTTCTTGGAGTTGATTGAGCAAGCATAGCCTAATCAGTTGCAAAGGGCCCCTGCACTAAATAAGGTTTCATTTCGTTTTATTTTTCTTCTTCTTGTTAACTCTAAATTCATCATTTTCTTTCTAAAACACTATTTATAATCATTTTCTTACTAATAATGTTTACAACGCAATTTCCATCATTTTCTTATTAACAATGTTTATAATTTAGAGCAATTTCCATTAGTTTGATCTCTTTTTAGTTTTTATCAGTAGTTTAAAAGATAGAACTCAATGGTGTAATCTTGTTTCTTCAATTAAAAATTAACCTTGTTTGAGGATGAGAATAGGATTGAAGAATGATAAGGATACAATGTTGGATAGTTTACTTCATTCACTATTTTGCTAGTTTAAATTCTCAATTAAACTAATCAGTGTCATTTATTGTCTTTGCCATTTCAATTTTTAGTTTACTGACTCATTGTGTTTATGAATATTTATGGAAAACCCTTCAAGTTGATAATTCATCCTTAACTAAGTGGTTGGACATTTCATCTATGCAATGAGTTATTTATGCATCTCTATATTTGCTTTCTCTTAGATTAATGAAGTATATAATTACTCAAATGTCATCCCAAGGAGACTTTCTCCTGAAATTGAGAGGCAAAGTAACCAAGTATTTCATTTAGTTTTATTTTTGTAAATTAGTTAGACATAAATTGCAAATTTCACTTTCATTTTTAATTCATGATTTGGAAATAATGGTAAAATAGGAATATAAACTTTGTTTTCATTTCTTTCTTAGCTTTGTTTCCATATATTTCTTAGCTTTGTTTTCATTTTTAGATTTTGAGAGGTCTTTAAGAAAGTTAGATTCAGTTTTGATAATTTACATTATAAATCATTAGGAATTAAAATACCAAAACCCCCCAAAACAACATAAAGCATTAAAATAACGAAGTAAGAAGGGTTAGCTAGCACAAACAGTGCACTACACTTCATCAATTTACGATACTCGAATTGATAATTTATGTAGAGAAATTTAGGACACTCGATTGACCAAACATTAATCAACAAATTTTCTTGCTACAATCTCTCTAAAACATACTTCAGATGTCTCAATTGTTCTTCTTTACTTTGACTGAAAATTAAAATGTCATCAAGTAAACAATTACAAACTTACCAATGAAATCCTTCAAGACTTCATTCATGAGCCGCATAAATGTACTGGGTACATTTGACAAGCCAAATGGCATGACCATCCACTCATACAATCCTTCATTGACCTTGAAAGTTGTCTTTCACTCATCTCCTTCTCTGATACGAATTTGATGATAACCACTTCTCATATCAATCTTTGAGAAGTAAGTTGCCCCACCCAAGCAATCCACCATATCATCCATCCATGGTAATGGAAATTGGTAATGAATGGTGATCTTGTTGATTGCTTTACAGTTAGTGCACATTCTCGATTCTCCACCCTCCTTTGGACTTAGTGATGTAGGTACAAAATAAAAACTCAAACTTTATCTCATTAGTCATTTGTCCAACAATTCTTGAACTTGCTTCCTCACTTCCTCATTTTCTTTGGGTGTCATTCGATATGCAACCTTGTTCTAAAGATGTGCTCCTGGTATCTAGTTTATGTGATGAATGATGCTTCTTTTGGGTGGAAATTCACTTAGCAAATCATCAACTACAATATCATGAAAATCATGCAACAACTCCTAAACTTCAGTAGGTAAATCTACAATTTTGGTGTGTAGAAGTACTACCTTTGGCTTGCCAATCACTACATAGCTTACCTCTTCTTCTTCCATATGTTGTAGAAATTCATTTCCACTAAGCAACAATGTTTTTGGGTAGCTTTTTTCAGTTTTACCTCCCTCTTTTAATCCTACAAGAGTGTTCTTGATTCCATCCTTTTCAAACTTATAACAATTGCTCTCTCCCTGAGTTGTCACATTCCTATCAAACTGCAATGGATGACCCAAAAGGATGTGAAAAGAATCCATTGGCATTATATCACAAAGCACCTTGTCTTTATACCTATCTATCTGAAAGTCAACTTCACTTTGTTCATGTGCCAACAATTGGTGTCCTTTTTGTAACCATGATACCTTATAAGGTGTGGGTTTCTTAATCTTTTCCAAATCCAATTTTTCCACCATTTCTTGGGAATCTAGATTGTCCATACTTCCACTATCAATCACCAATTTGCAATATTTGTCTTTTTTCTTCCACATTGTCTTGAATGAGAATTTCCTTTGGACAGGTTCAATAGTCTCCTTTGCTAGTTTTAATAGAATTTTCTGCATTATCAACACCTCTCCAGTATTTGGCACATCTCTACCTTAGGTACTTGTGCCTCTACTGCTTTGATTTGAGTTATGTATGCACCTCATTGTCCCGTGTTGTCATTCTTAGGACATTCAAAATATTGGTGACCCAATTTGATACATGTATAACACCTGTAGACAATCTCTCTCCCTCTTCCTCTACCTCTACCTCTTTGGTAAGGTCTTCCTCTAAAGCATCCACCTTCTTTCTCTAACTAGTGTCACAGATTTCATTTGCCTGCATTAATCTTTTGTGCAATAAAATTTCCTTCTCCACTTGTGTGTCCTTTCCCTTTGGAAAAAATTGTCCTCTGCGAGATCTTTGCTTCCTAGCTATATTTTCTTCTGCCTTCAAGGTGCACTGGCATGCTTCCTCTATTGTCCTTGGAGAAAGCATACTAATTTTATCTTGGATATATAACCTCAAACCATTCATATACCTTTCTATCTTCTCCAGGGTACTATCTACATAACATGTTTGTAATTCACCTTGTAAAACTCTTCCATGACCTCTCTCACTCACATCATTTTTGTTAAATATTTTTCATATGTTTTTAAAGAGTTAGCTCGTAATCCTTTGGTAAGAACTTACTTATCATCTTTGCCACCATTCTATCCCATCTCTTGATAAATGGTTTGCCCTTCTTCCTTCTTTCAACCTGTACATTGTCCCACCATATTACAGCATGGCCTTTCAACCTTGTCACACCAAACTTGACTCTCTTATCCTCTTCAATTTCCTTGTACTAAAAATACTTGTCCATATCACTCATCCAATATATTAGATTCTCATCTTTCAAACTATATTCGTAAATAGATATTTCAGGCTTTGTCCTTGAACTTTAGCCCAATACTGCTCTCAACAACTTAATCTCAGCAACTTCTTCAACAGGTGTTGCTCCTTCTACTTCAAGTTTGCCTTTGGCCTCACTAGCATCTCCACCTTGATGGTCTCATTTCCTCCCTACTTCCATGGCTTCTAATGGAACTTTTAGTGTCCTTATCTCTTTGCAGAGTTTTCCATTACCAATAGGCCTACCTCTACAACCTCGCACCCTTCCTACTCGCTCATTCATCTCTCTATATTGTAGAGACAACCAATGTTACGACTTTGATACCAAAAATTGATGGTTGTTATCTCAGCAAACCACAAAGCTAGTACAAGGGAACAACAAATTGTTTTTATCTTAGCAAACCATAGAGCTAGTACAAGGGAATAACAAATAGTTTTTATCTCAGCAAACCATAGTGTTGGTACAAGGGAACAACAAACTGTTGTTATCTCACCAAACCATAATGTTGGTACAAGGGAAAAACTAATCTTTTTTCTTGAGTTTCAATGTCTGAAAAATACAAGTGTTGCTGCAAGGGAACAACAAATCATTTTTCCAGCTCCAACTTCTGCAAACATGAACATTGGTGCAAGGGAGCCAAAAGTCATTTTTCCGAGAAACACAGTCTCTAAAATGGAAATTTAAAGATCCCTTCATAACTCCCCAACCAAGGATATTTTCAGAAAATCACTCCCAATTTACCAAATATACCTTTCTCTATACAAAACCCATATGCGTGAATTTTTAACTTCAGCTTCCTTTGCTAAAAAATTGACCCAAAAATTTAATGACGATTTTCCCTTATGAATTTTATTTCTTTTGTTGGCTTGATAAAGAGTGGTCTATATTCTCGAATCTATAATGCAAATAACTCTTTCCAATACATAATATTGGATGTAAAAGCATTGGATTAGAAGATTAACTGAAATGTGATTCTCGAGTGTTAGGACCCTACTATGTATCATTTTTGTTACATATTTTGATACCACTTTACCCTTATAACCATGAATCCCATTATCATTTTCATCCACTTTTTCCCAAGGTATACAAAAACCTCTTCTTTATTATATGATTAATCTGTTTTACATTTAATTCCACAATACTCTTATATTTTATCATTAATTGAAGTGTATCGTTGCTAACACAAGTCCAAAGATTGCAGATAAGTATATGCGGCCGTTGCTGAAACAACGGACTCAGTTGCTGAAACAGCGGACCCAGTTGCTGAAACAGCTGACTCAGTTGCTGAAACAGCCGTCAAGCACGCAAATTCCGTTGGCCGTAATTTGCAATTCTGGAAGAGCTTTTTGAAGAATAGTAGCAGCAGTACGAAGACATGATTACCTGGATTATCCTGAAGATAGCATTCTTGTTGTCTCTGTTGTAACAGTATCTTTTTATGAAGAACCGAATAGTCCTGTTTTGGGAAAAAAGAACAGATTTGAGATAATATGGATTCGCTCTCATGCAAATTGTAAATGATGTCTCCTCTTTAAAAAGAGGAGACATCATCATTAGAAGGGGTCGGTCATTGTAAAAGCTACAGGAGCATACTGTGTGAGAACTGGAGCTAGTCTCCATTTGTAATGTATCAGTGACTTTGACAGATGAATAAATTTCTCTTTTGATCGTTCCAATTTAATTCTTTCCCCCGGGGAATCTTGTGAGAGGGAAAGGGCCCGCCTTCCTCACAAGATTCGCCCATTGGTTCTTGTAGATTGTTTAATTCTTTATATGTTTGCACTTCATTTTAATTCTGTTGTTAGACACTGGTTACACAGCTTGAGCAATACTCTATTTCCTTAGCACTGCATATATTGAATTCTTTCACCCTTAGAAGTTGAGATATCCGTTTCTGTTTGATTGCATGAATGAATGATGTTGGGAGATAGGTGCTGAAGATTCCTGCATACAGGAATAGGGTTCTGCTCCCATTAATTGCTTTCCTTTGTCTGCAGTGTGATTAGAAACAAGAGAACAGGTGCTGAAGGTTCCTGCTCACAGGAATAGGGTCTTGATCTCTTGAGTTCACAGTGTGATTAAGTGTCAGGCATCAGGTGCTGAAGTTCCTCACTAAGGAATAGGGTCCTGTTCCTGCTGTGGTTGATTGATTTCTTTCCTTGCAGATTGATCTTCCTTTATTTGAATTGTAACTGCAATAGAGGGATTATCTCCGTTATAACTTAATTAACTTCAGCTTTGATTAAATAGAGTGTGAATCAGTAGAGTGGTGAGATTAATAACTGTGTGTTCTTTCTTTTACTACAACATTGTTTTTGCTTTTGAAATTGAGCATATCTAGTGCGAGACTACCTTTGAAATAAAAAGACTTCCTCGGGTTGACAATTTATGTGGCGCTTGAATTGTGGAAACAATTAAAGCGACCAACATTTTGGCGCCGTTGCCGGGGAAGGTAATTATAGATTTCAAAAGCATTAATCTTCTCTTTTCAAATGTGCAGATTGTATGAGAGGATGCGGAAACCAGAAGAAAACTAACCCCACAAGTGGCAAAGGCTGGGGAGGACGAAAAACTTTTATTGACGAGATTGTATCAAAGGCTGAATCATCGCAAAGATTAAGTTCTCGAAAGTCAAGACTTCAGCAATCACCCCAGTCAGATTACAAAACAGAGGAAGTCGTGGGTCCTGAAAATATAGAAGAACCAGCAGTCAGTGCTGGAAAGTCAGAGGAAAGCGTTAGTAGATCAGCAGAATACATTGAGGAAATAGTAGAAAGCGTTGGACGACCAGTAGAAAACGTCAAAGAGCCAATAGAAGATTCTGACGATCGAGCAAGTGCAGTAGGAGAGCCAACAATGGAAGGAGACAATGAAGGTCTCTTTGGTGGAAGACGTGTAGATCCTGAAGGGGAAAGAAGGGATGAAAATTCCCTCTCTACCTTGGGATTTCCTATTAGTGATCTCCCTGCAGGAACAATGAAAAATATTCCATTGTCTGCTTTACCTAACTTTCATGGTTTATCCTCCGAAGATCCGGATGAGTTCCTTTTTGAATTTGATATATTATGCAGAAGTTATGATTATGTTACTAACGCTCAAAAGTTGAAACTGTTTCCAGCCACCTTAAAAGGGAATCCTTTAAGATGGTTCATGAGCCTTGGAAGTCAGGTAATCACAACATGGGAGCAGATGAAACGAAAATTTCTGCTTAAATATCAAGACTACTGCTGGATGAAAGAAAAGAAGGATGAACTGTTCAATATGGCACAAAAGTCGGATGAGAGTCTGGAGGACTATATAGAAAGGCTGCAGTACAATATACAGAGATCTGATCATCCGGATATAAGTAAGGAAATTAGCAAAACAATATTACTCAGAG
>APFE030913991.1:0-10887 GCA_000404065.3 Pinus taeda
GCCCCATTTTCAGATCAGGTGGTATCAAAGCTTAAGATTGATTAACCCCACCTTCAAAGAAGGTTGTATCAGAATGCTCGATTGACAGGGAAAAGAATGCTTGTTTGAAAGGCGTTTGGACTGTCAAAGATTGATTGCCTCATTGATTGTATGCTTGGTTGCAGACTGACTATTGTTTGAGTTTGCAGAGGTGAAGGGAAAGCTATTGATAGTTCAGTCCAGGAAGGACAAGAAGGAAGAAGGGTTGAAGGCATTCTTCTATCCCAAAGGACCTCAGGGCAATCCTTGAAGCACAAAAGGTTGTTGCAAGAGGTTACTGAATAAGCTCCTTAATAATTTTGTTTGAAGTTCTTTTGTGCACTTTGAAAATGACAACTTCTACAAGTGAGTTCTCAAATTCTTCTTTCTCACCAAGTTCCTTTGGTGGAGACATGAAGTAAGACTTGTCCACCATGATGGATATGGTGAGAGAAATGTATGAGGAGGGAAGGAAGAGCAACATACTTAGAGAGCAGTTGAATTCCGTGGAGGAAGAGAAGTAGATGCTTTCTGGAAAATTGCAGGAAATGGAGAGGCAACTTCATATTGTAAATGTGAACCTGGAAAGGATCCATGAGTTGGAGTCACAACTCTTTGTTGCCAAAGAAGCCTTGGCCAAGTATTAGATTGAAGAAGAGGTAAAACATTCCTGTTTGTCTTCAAATTCTTCTAAGAATGCTTACATTGGTTCTTTTGAAAAACATACCAAAGACATAGGTTCCAAGCTAATGTCCAAGATGGGCTATGAAGGAAAAGGATTGGGCAAACATGCACAAGGTATTGTTGAGCCAATAATGGTTGCATAAAGGCCTAAGTATTTGGGTCTTGGCTATGGATAGTCTTATGGAGAGAGTTCCAAAGTTTCCATGAAGGCCATTGAAACAGTTCCAAAAAGGAGTTTCATCGTAGGTCCTCTACCTCAGAAGTGTGAGGATTAAATTCGGGAGGAATTCAATAGCTCGAAACATCATTTTCAGGATGCAGGTGTTCAAAAGCACACACTTGAACCAAAGAGTTGTGGAAACACTGACAGCCTTGAAGAAAGTGATGGTGTTCCAAAGGGAGCCACTTCTTCATTTTCTTCACCTCCTCATGAAGGCAATAAAGGTGAAAGAGGCAGGTATAAATCTGGTTCTAAAAACATTCCTTTTGATTTTGTAAAGCATGGAAAAAGAATTGCATGTTCCTTTTGTGGTTTGGATAACCATTATGTTTCTAGATCTTGGAAGAGGATGGCCACATACAGGAAACTTTTGAAGGAAAAGAAGCAAGCAGCCAAATGTCCACAGGACAAGGCAAATCATGTTGTCAAAAGGATGCACATGTGTTGCACCTACTGCCATAAGCAAGGGCATCTTACTGAAACGTGTTGGACTTTGAATCCAGTGCTGCTTCCACCAAAGCTGAAGGAGAAGGTGGAAAAAGAAAATGGCAGAGATGGAAATAAAGATTCCATGATTGATGTGGTTCAGGATGATTCACATATTGATGCTGATGTGAAAACAAAGGAGTGACCTTTGAAATGGATTAGTAAGAAATGGCTAGAATTCTTATCCAATTAAGGTTGCATGTCTAGTGATGCATATGTTTGCATTTCTTTGTGGAATAAATGTAAGTTGCAAGATCTTACCAAGTGGTAAATGGAAAGAGGTTGAGTAGGAAACTCACTTTATTGCTACAACAATATGTTCATTTCAGCTTCGAAAGTACAATGTACTTAAGCGAAAGTTGGAAGATGGAATGCATGCCTGAGCATGAGATGCATGTGATGCTGGCTGGGGAGAAGTTAACTTGGTTGCTAAAATGGAGATAAGGATGAAGTGTTTCATATTTTGGAAAAGAGTCCTAAAGGTCTTTTCCCTGCATGCTTGACTTGAAGGGTCATTTGTTGTAAAGGCATGTTATATTGGCTAATCATTTGTATGCAGATATAAGACAAGGAAGGGTTCACAAGATGTGAAATATGTTTCTTTGTTAAAGCAGGAGTTATCCCATACGGTTGTTGTCTGTATGCCTGTTGTTGTTAACAATTGTTGTTGGTAGCTTTTCAAACAGGTACAAATGAAAGTTTTGTGGAGCAGTTGTACTTCACATTTGTTTGAGCCACCTTAGATCAAGGATCAAGGCAAAGAAGTTGACACTACCTTCTGTAAACTTCACAGCAGAAGTTCTGCATGAAGTCAAGGAGGAAAACAGTTCTTCCCGAGATGACCAACCCATCCAAGAAGGGAAGTAGTCGGAGATCTTGATTCGGAGGCACTATGATCCGAATGGAAAATGGCCCCTTGTATTGGTTATCTATGGTACTCATCCACCCATATTATTCATTGACCCATGGAATTTACCCATGGTATTGTAAATGGCATCCACCCGTGGTATTGTAAAATCCACCCATGGTATTCATTCACCCATGGAATTGACCCTTGGTATTGTAACTGAAAAATACTATAAGTAACAAGTCACATTTTGTAAAAGGACAGATTGTCTTCCACAATGGTAGCTTATCTCTGAGAAGAGATGTGTGGCTACATGCCTCTGAACTGTAAATCATTGACCCATGGAATTTACCCATGGTATTGTAAATGGCATCCACCCGTGGTATTGTAAAATCCACCCATGGTATTCATTCACCCATGGAATTGACCCTTGGTATTGTAACTGAAAAATATGGGTGGATGAGTACCATAGATAACCAATACAAGGGGCCATTTTCCATTCGGATCACACTATGCAAAGGCAAGTGTTGGGAGGATGAAAAGAAGAGGGTCTTGTTACTCTCATTTACTGCTCAGATCAAGTATATCAGTATTTTGGTGGACCAAAAGTTCTTTTAGTGGGAAGGCATGATCCGAATTTGGATCCTTAAACTCTCTTAAAGCTACCTGAACTTTGTAAAAGCTCATAGCAAAGTTTAAAGTCTTATGGATGTCAAAGCCTATCAGAAATAACTTCTAAACAACGACAATTTGCAGCTAGCACAGAGAAACAAGGACCTTCGGTCAAAGCACATTGACTGTTGGCCCATGGGGACTGTGCATGGCACAAAAATGGCAGTTAGGAGGCTCAGACCAAAAAATGGAGGCTGTTTCTAATGCGCAATTAGCGCATCACTGGGAAAAACCCCTCAAAATGGAGAAGCCACGAGCGCTTGGTCACAAGGGAAGCCAAAGAACCGTGGGAAAACTGCTAAAGCAACAAGTGGGTCTCGCACTCAAAAACGGGTGGAATATCAGAGGCTTTTCAAGTGGTAAGTGGGTTTGTCAGAGGACCTAGCGATTCCATACGTTGATTGACACGTGTCTGGTGAATGAGAGAGAAAACCGCTCTCATCGCAAGCTAACGTCCTAGCAATTCAACCACACGATAAGAGCAATAACTGTAGGATCTGGAGGCCCCAGATCTAACGATGGAGATTGCGACTGATGGGAAACCAGATTCGACGAAGAAAATAAACTTCAAAAAATAAAGGTTGGAGTCCGATTGAACCGCTGAGTTGGCGGATGAATCATTTCACAGAGTAATCGAAGTAACGAACCGCTTGAGGAAGAGCTAGCTCAACTCGTGAGGAGACAAGTGGCCACTTCTCTGTGAAGCATTACAATGATGATGATGTAGAGCAGGGAATTTTAGCGAACTGAGGCAGGTGATCCGAAGAGCCAGGAGAGGAAGCGAACAATCATGAGAAGGATTAGCATTAGGCCACAAACAGACAGAGAGTAAAAGGGAGAGGAAAAAAGAGAGCAGTTGAAGAAGTAAAGAGCGGACCTGGAAGCAAAAAAATCCAAAGCCGATCTCACTGTAATAGGCAGAGCCACCAGAGATTGGAGGGTGGACAACGAAGAAAATGTCGAATGTGCAGAGAGTTTTTGGAGTCACTCGGAGGTCGAGTGAAAGGCCAGAGAGCTCAATTGACAACAACATATTTACTGTTGGAGTTGCTTGGAAGTTGAGCAATTCACAGAGGCATGAAAAAGGCCGAGAGAAAATAACTTAGAGAGCTAGAGCCAAGAGCCAGAGCGAGCACCAGAAGCGAGAGTTGAGAGCTAGAACCAGAGCTAGAGCTAAAGTCAGAGCCACAGCCAAAGCAAGAGCCAGAGCAAGAGCCAAGGGCTAGAGCTAGAAAGCCGAAGAGCTCCCAGAGCTGAGGGATAAGATGGTGTTCTGAGCCCAACGTTCCTATATAAAACATTGGAATTAAGTGTAGGCACTTGTAAAAGAACTATTGCCATAATCCCAAAGAGCCTAATCAAGTTGATTAGAGCTCAAGGAGATCTAACCCAAGATATTAGGGTGAATTCCACATTATATTGTTGTTTTATGTGCTGGTTTTTACTACTTCTTTAATTACTATTATATGCATTTATATATCAGTATAAGTACCTTCTCATATCATTACAAACAACAAATTTTAAAGTAAATAATCAGCTGAAAACAAATACCAGCATACACCCATATTTACAAGCATTTTTTATTTCTGCATTGGTTAATCATTAAGACTCGGGAAAATTTAAATCTTTGGAAGTGGGAGAGGTTCTTGTAAGTTAGACAAGAAACCTAAGAGCCACATTTTCAGATCACCTTTGGCATTGATGGAAACCCCAACTGAACCATCCAAACAACCTGTGAAGAACTGATATAGATACCATGTCTCCCGCTTTGACATTAAAGGAAAAGGGCTAAACTCATCAAACACTCTACTGCAATCATAATAAATCTCCCTTGAAAACTAGTTGGATCTGACTTAGAAGCATGAAAAGAAGTAGCAACATCCATAATTCGCTCTCTCCCAAAGCAACAACAACACACTCAACTCTCACCTGAAGTAGCAATAACAAATAGGATGTATCCCAAAAAGAGAAATCCAATCAACAACTCTCAACAATAGTAATATATCATGAGTATTAGCAAAAATTTAACATGAGTAGTAACATCATCATCAATTATTATGCAATAGCATATATATAGCAGTAATAATGACCACAACATCTCTCCTCAAGCAATAATCACATTGTCCATGTCATGGAAGCAAAATAGAACACCAACACACAACAATAAACAACAACAAACAAAAACAATAAATCCATCTCACCAACCACACCGTCAAGCATATGATAACCATCAATAGCAGCAAGAGTAGACAATAGCACTCTCTCTCCTAACTCAATGAGCAACAACAACATCCTCTAATCAACCATATCATCCTCACCAAAATACAGTTGCAACACATACATGGTGACAAAGCCAAAACAACAACATGACCATCAACATAGCAATGCTCTAATCATAGCAGCAACAACACATATGCATCATGAAAAACAATAACATCATGGACTTTACAACACCAATAATCTAACCCATATTCTCTTATCAGCAACTCCATATGAAAGTATTCTTCTAGAAACTATTGCTCTTGACAATCAAGTCCTTGACATGAGTATGTGACCAAAATATTATCACATGGAATATGATCCATAAATAGTGGTAACATTGCTTTTTCATTATTGTATGTCTTATGAGAAAAGGTACCATGGAAAATAACAAATATCCAAGGTATAGAATATCATATTCTATTGTGCTAAAGATAAATATAAGCATAAGCACAAAATCTCATAGATGGTGAAAAAATAACAATTTGAATTTTTCAATCTAGGTCCACTTCCCTTTCTTTCAAATGAGATATCTTTTCATACCAATCTATCAATTCGTTGTGAATCCAACTACAAAACTCTATAGCTCTATTTTCTTCACACTAATCGAACATACCACTTTTTATTCTTAGCACTACCAATAAAAATTCACTCCTCATGCTACCAACCACTGATGGGATATTTCTTGGAGGAGCTCTCCCTAAATTTTTGCATTTCCTACTTCAAGATCCCCTTGAGGCTGAGCTGGCCTCAAATTTATATTTTTTATTTCTTTCTCCAAACCCTGATGTACTACTTCTTGTTGAGATATTCTTCTATTTTATCTTTTCTCCTCCAATTCCTTCTTTTTTTATTAGATCCCTTAAGGATCTTAGGAAGCATGCAATCTTTGGCTATATAGCATAAATTATTACACACAAAGCATGTAATGTGCCCAAGAAATGGTCGAAGTGATTACTTTTTACAATGAATAACTTTATGACCAAATTCATTACACAAATAACAATACCCATGAAAGAAATTTTTGTACCTAGAAAATGATGGGACTGGTTGAGAATTCTCCTTATTCTTTTGTAGGTTTTTCTTGTAATGATTTTTATTCTTGTTTTTGCAATTTGCTAAAAAGTGCCCAAAGTTCTGAGAACAAAAACATCTCATATTTTTCTTTGGCACATTCTTTAGCTCTTGATTCTAATGTCATTTTCCTTCATTTCTGCTGGAAGTTTTTGCTTTGGGTTAAGTAGAGGCCTTACCACTTGAATTCAAAGTACAAGGAAAAGGTCCGCGTAGAACTAGACAAAATGCATGCAGCTGGAATTATTGAGTCAGTGGAAGAATCCGACTAGGTAAACCCTATGGTAGTGCAGGAGAAAAAGCAGAAGGGCGAGATAAGAATATTCGTGGACCTCAGGAAGTTGAATGATGCCTGTGTACATGACCCATTCCCGACCCCATTCACAGATGAAGTATTAGAAAAAGTCGGCAGGCAAGAAGCATATTCTTTCACCGATGGTTTCTCTGGGTACCACCAGATCAAAATCATGCCAGAAGACAGAGGCAAGACCACCTTCACCATTGAATGGGGCTGCTTTCAATACACCATCATGCCATTTGGGTTAAAAACGCGCCAACCATCTTTTCACGCATAGTTGTTGCCACCTTCAAAGAATATATCCACAAGTTCTTGGAGGTCTATCTGGATGATTGGACTATCTTTGGATTGGTTAAGCCACGTAGCAAGCTTACGCTTGATGCTAGATACTTGCCAATGACACCAGATTGTGTTGAACCTTAAGAAGTGTACGTTCCTCGTTCCCTTTGGGAACCTAATGGGACATCTAGTCTACAAATAGGGACTAATGGTAGACCCCATGAAGATTGTAGTAATTCTGAATTTGGAAGCACCATGAAGTGTTAAACAATTGCGTGCTACCTTGGGACACAGAGGGTACTATAGGAAGTTCATCAAAAGCTAGGCCCAGATCACCGCGTGGATGGAGAAATTATTGAAAAAGGATGTCATATTATACTAGAATGATGATTGCATGAAGAGCCTGGATGTCCTAAAGGGGAAATTGGCCTCTGCTCCAATCCTAGTCTTCCCAAAATGGGATGTGGAGTTTCATGTCCATGTTGATGCATCATGTATCGCGCTAGGAGCGGTTCTCACTCAAGAGGGTGGAGAAGGCTTGGATCACCCTATCACATTTGCAAGTCGTAGATTGTCCAAAGCCAAAAATAACTATTCCACAAATGAGCGCGAGGGATTGGCTATGGTGTACGCGCTCCAAAAATATTGGCACTATTTCCTAGGAGGACATTTTAAAGATGTATACATACCATTCCACGCTAAAATACTTGGTCAATAAGCCTGTGTTGGGGGGCACATATGTAGGTGGCTCTTATTGTTCCAAGAATATGACTTTGAGGTCGTGGTAAAACCTGGATGCCTAAACACAGGACCGGATCACTTATCACATATTGAGACGGGCAAGGAACCTACTAGTTTGGAGGAGGGATTACCTGACACATAGCTCTTTGCTGTGTGCGTCGCGGATGGACACTTTGAAGATATAATCCACTTTCTTACAATAGGGGTTGCACCGAAGGAATACTCTGTCCAATAAAAGAAGGAATTGGTGGTGCATGCGGCAGATGTTTCTATCATTGCAGGGCACCTATACAAAATGGGAAATAATGAGATATTGCGAAGGTATGTACCTGAATTTGAATGAAGTCAGATCCTTGAGGAAGCACATGGGGTCGGTGTAGGAGGACACTATGCAGGATGAGCAACTACACAAAATATTCTTTGTGCAGGGTTGTGGTGGCCAACCCTTCATTAGGATTCAAAAGCACATTGTAAGGCCTGCGATATATGTCAAAGGACTGATAAACCATCACAGAGGGAAGAGATGATGCTGAATCCACAAATTATGTTGCAGCCCTTCGAAAAGTGGGCAATCGACTTTGTAGGACCTATCAAACCTCAGGGAAAAATGGGCATGCAATACATCATCACCACGATGGAGTACCTGACTCGTTGGGTAGAAGCACATCCAGTCAAATACTGTAAGATTGCCACGACTACGAAGTTTTTGTTTGAACACGTGTTGACTCAATATGGCTCTCTGAAAATCTTAATGAGTGATAACGGTACACATTTCCTAAATGAAACCATCAGTGCGCTCACAGAAGAGTTCCAGGTGTATCATCAGAAAAGCACATCGTATCACCCACAAGCCAATGGGACAGTAGAAGCATTCAACGAAATATTGGAAACTACACTAACCAAAGTATGGAATGTGTAGCGAAGTGATTGGGACCTACGTGTACTTGCAGTACTATGGGCTTATAGGAAAACGTGCAAGAAACTGATGGGACAAACACCTTTTCGGTTAGTTTATGGCATAAAAGTTGTCATGTCGATGGAGTATATTGTACCTATTCTGCGCATAGTAGTGCTCATAGGTATGACGGACTGTGAAGCTTTAGAAGAAAGGCTCGTGCAGTTGGAAAAACTTGATGGGGAATAGTTCCTGGTTGGTTTTCATCAGCAGGTACAAAAGCAGCGTGAAAAACCCTAGCACGATCGCCATATTAAGATGCACACCTTCAAGGTAAATGACTTAGTACTACTGTATGATAGTAAGTTTGAAAAATTCCCAGGAAAGTTCAGAATGCATTGCCTGGGACCATACGTGGTTAAGGAGGTCACAGACGAAGGCGCAATACAGCGAGTCAAACTAAATGGAGAGCCTTTCACAGGCAAAGTGAATGGCAATTGCTTGAAACCCTACATGGGTGGCTTGGCTATCTGACTAACTAGCGGAAGCACAGTATTCGTGCTCCAAGGATCCAGACAAAGGTGTGGGACTATAAACAAATGCAAGGGATACCGACACAGATGCAGAGAAGCAGTTTAGACACAGAGATCTCAGAACAACGTATGCAACAGATCCAGCAAGCAGTAGCGCAGTGCGATGCTAACCTCTGTGCAGTTCGAAAACAGTTGGAGGGACTCCGTGCAAAGATCACCGCACTGACAGAATGACATGAGGGTGAGTCACGATATTTGTGTTGGGGGCCTGTTAGGCATGGAATGTGCCCAAGGCATGTTTTGGGGCTCAAAGCCCAAGTTTTGACTAAATCTTGTTGTAAAGCTATGGGAATTGTGGGCACAGGGTGTGAAAGTATGATAGAGTCACATGGTTGTCCACCCTAGTTTTGTAATGTAATGTCAACTAGGTAGACCTACCCATGGTTAGCGGACCATGGGATTATATAAATAGAGCGAGGTTATAAGTAGATAATAGGAAGTAAGAAGGAACATGTCTAAGTGACTAAGTCGAAGTGTAAAGTGTGTATTTGGGTCGTAGAGTAGGAGAAGGCTTTGCAGCTAAGTACGCAAAGGCCTAGTAGTCCGGAGCTGAGTGTACGGACCCCTGCAGCTGAGTGCGTAGGGAAAAGACGAGTCTGTAATCGAGGAAGGAATTAATAAAGAGAAGTTTTGTCATAATTCTATGTATCTGTTCTTGGGTTAATGAATGATTGATATACTTTGCAAATATATTCTTTATTTACTGCGCACACCTGTATGAATGGTTTATATTGTTAAGTATACTTAAAGCACTCAAGTAGGCAGAGCTAATTAACTAATGTTGGAATACCACTAAGGTCTTGGGTAATAACACAGAGCGTGATGTTCAACCTCTGGGTAGGGCTACGCGAAGGGAGTATATCAAGCTTCAAAGTACAGGAAAGTGTGCGAAGCAACCTGCGCGCAAGGTCAAACCATGGACCATTTGAACTCATCAGATATCTCCAGGGTGCAGAAACCTGGTTCTAGCACCCTCCCATACTACTTCGAGTGAGAGCTCAGTTCGCGATCCACGGACTGTTGCTGAAAGGGGCAATAGTACCAGGATTTGTTTGGCTAACTTAACTCCGAGCCTGGGTCAGGCCCCAATAAGATAACAACCACCTACACTAGGGAAATATGAAATCCCTAGTTCTATTTACATGGAGGTGGTTAAGCCTTTCATGGGGTTGGTTAAGTGAGGGCCCACAATGGAGGTATAATTGGAGGGAAAAATGCTCCACAAAATCTATATAAGGAAGGAAGCTCTCCTCATTTCATTCATATTTTGGCATATCAATTTCTCTTTGGTTGCTCGAGCTTCTTAGCCGAGTCACTTGTTGTTCAACATGAGTTCTTCAAGCGAAGAGCTCACCCTTTCTTAGGGGGACTTTGAGTGCCACCCTAGGAAGGTTTTTCTTCATTCTTCTGAAAGAGGATTTCATTGTGGTTTCGAGCAATTGCATTCACCTCCATGTGGTTCTTATTACTGGAGGACACATTGAAGAGGAGGCCAATTTTTCTTGTAGTGTATTACAGTGGAGTTTGGTTGGGAGATTTTTCAAATAGGAAGCATAGGAGGTTTATTAAAGAATTCAGACTTCTGTGATCCATAATCTTGTTTATGAGAATGATTTCGGCAAAATCACATAAAAAATCATTTGTCGACACGTTTCGAACCAACCAGTGTGGTTCATCATCAGGACAAGTTGAAGATCCAATCTAAGCGATGAGTTAAATAGGGATAGCAGGCCATTCCAACAGCTAAATTTTCCAATTAACGATTAAAGAACCTCTAACGGCTAGGTGTGACCAGGCCCAAGGGGAGGGACCCCAATTTAT
>APFE030913994.1:12336-26289 GCA_000404065.3 Pinus taeda
ATTGAACAACTTAATGACATTAGCTTCCAACATCAATTTCGTATCAAAAAAATTGATGGGAAAACACTAATATGGGGCAAGAAGTATTCAACTACTACAGAATGGACACCATCATTAGGATTGCAATTTTTGAAGTTCATTCCAAATCATCCAATATTTGCATAAAAAATATTGTTATTACAATCAATTGGTGAAGTTCAGAATGCACGTAGACAGAACAGGGCTATAAATTATTCTGATTGCCTAGAAGAAATTAAAAAATGTATTAGATATACATATGAGTACTTTGAAATTGCTGATTCAGTTTGGTGGGAGTCGTTTTTCAATAATCAAAGTGATATCATTTCGACAACAATAAATGAAGATATACCTTTGAAAAATCCATTTATTTGGCCACAAAATGTGTCGAATGAACATGAGGAAGTAAACATTGTTGAACAACAACAATCTCAAGGTATTGTTAATTCTTCACAGGCAGCAGAAAGAGAGATGTATATTGGTTCTAGAAGATCTCGTGCACAACGTGAAGCCATGGAAGACATTTATAGGGGTTCAGTACATGATATTAAGGATGGTTGCATGATTGCAGTGCTAGCAAATGGAGATCCCAATGGCTATCCATTTTGGGTTGCTAAAGTTATAAAGGTCTTTACAAAAAATGAGGATGTTACAAGTGTTGAAGTGCATTGGTATGCCACAAATACACACCCATTCAATGGTGTGTATAAGCCAGGATGGTATTGACAAAAAAAATGCTGGAAAAAAAAAGAAAGTTACATAATTTATAATCGCCGCCGCACAGGACTATTAATAATTGGAGATGTAGACATACTGTTTATGACTTCAATTAACAAAGAGAGTAACTCTTCGCTTTCAAGACGAAGGATTCTTGAAAAGGTTGTTACCAGAAGGAACTAGTGTTTGCTATGGGGAGTCACCTGAAAAACCTAGTCGTAGATCTAGAAGAATTTTGAAACCTAAAATGTTGGGCATGCATGTGGACTCAGATGGGGCACTAGTTGATGAAAGAGAAGAATATGGAACATCTTCATCAGCATCCAGTCACTCATCTGAAGATGTGAATTCTATTGGTGTTCCAGAAAACATGAGTCATTTTGAATAATTGTTTAAGACAGTTTATATCACTGATGTATGCATCGTATCTTCAAATAAAATTTATGTTTTCCATATGGTTTTAAATGAGAAGTTATGAGGCATTTTTATGTTGTTGGATTATATGTCTTAATTATGATAAATTTTATTGTTTAAAATATCTATAATGCAATATTAAATTAGAGATATAAAATATGTTTTATTCAATATACAAATAATGACTTTTGAATGCATTTAGTGATGTAATTTGTTCATAATTTCATGGTTTTTTAATTTTATAGTTGAAAAAATCTCAATTTTTTTTTTTGTATCTAGCATGCTATGGTTGAAAACATGTTAAATTTATAATTAGGAAAGAAAAATGATATTCTACCAAAAACAATAGTGTGTTTTTTCCCGCATAAACAACTTTGTTTGACACATAAAAATTTGGTTTTATTAGCATTTGTTTTAAATTTTGAAAATTGACCCTAAAAAAAAAATCATTGTTCCAGTGTCATCACTTTCATTTTGAAGCTATATTTTGCACAAAAATTTCATAGTAAATTTTGTAGTCACTACCAATTTTAAAACATGTTCAAAATTGACGCCTAAAAATAAAAACATCGTTCCACTAGACACACTTTTCGTTTTGAGCACTGTTTTTGATGTTTTTTTGGGGTTTTTTGGCCAGAGTTCCCGTTTTGAGTTTATAGTTCCCGTTTCAAAGTGTACATTGTTTGAAACAAATTACGTTGGGATCATATCACCAAGACGAAAGTGGTTTTTAGGTTTTTATCGATTATGAGCACTTTGATTTTCGAGCAAATTTTTGCCCCTAATCTAGATTTCAATCATCACCACTTGTAACCTTGCCAATTTAGCCTCCAACATATTAATATTTTTGTTGAGAAAGTAAAAATGGGCTTGTGATTTAGTCATAATAATTTCTCCTTGCCTAAAATTAATCTTATAATAAACTCCATGGAAGTCGATAGTTGGGATAAATAGAAATTTATATCCTCATTCTAAAAGCTATGGTGGTTCTCCATTACAACGACCATGCCATGATCTTTCGATTCACCCAGGTGGAATGAAAACTAGACGTGCAACACTAGGATAGTGAGATCATACCTCCTTCTCTTGTAACCATACAATTATGCCTTCCCCAAATCAATTGTCCTCCCTTCACCTTGAATGTTGCATTGTTTTTCATGCAAATGATACACATAGGAATCCAAAACCATATTTCACAATCTGTAAATTATACCTTGATCCATTAATATTTGCAATCTCAACCATGTTTCCTGAGTAACAAATGCAGAGTTGCTAATTCTAAGTCCCCTCTCGAATTTATTAATAGTTTGATTCTCCATAAATCTTTCCACTAACAGATCTTGAAGTACGTGGGTGCTCTAGATGGGAACACGGATCCAAACCTCTCCATGAAAAAAGGTTGCTAAAACAGTAAGGATGTGAGAGTATATATCATTACGCCTAGTCCCATCCCTTAATTTGTTTTATGACTCCAACTATTAGCTTTGAATTAATACTTATCATGGTAAGGGCTTATGAATTGGACATCCCTCATCCAAGACCAACACTCCTTGTTCCAAGTTGACATTCTTGTTTGCTAATGAATCTGCCAATGAATTGAGGTTTCTTCTAATATGATATAATTCCACAATGTCAAATTTAGCAATTTGGAGACTTATCCTATGTAGAATGAGAATTTTAGTTTGATGTGAGTTCTCTTTTAGCTTGACCACTTGCTAGTTTATAAACATCGAGTCACCAAAGATAGATAGACAACATATTTCCCTTGAAATTGCCAAGTCTAATCCTTACCATAATCCTAGATATTCAATCTGGTTGTTAGTTGAAGTTCTTAGACCCCAAGCATAATAACCCCTCCTTTCTTCGTTGAGGTGAAAAATAACCCCTCCTGCTCTAGCCGCCTCATTTTGTATTTTTTAAATATAATTTAATTATGGGTTATTTTTTAAATTATTTTATTTGATGTTTTTAACATTATTTATCTTTTTTTATTGTATTTTATTTAAGATATCTATTTGTTATAGTTTTACGTTTTCTTTTAATTTCTTTTTATTTTTTTAATTTAAAGGTATTTTCTTTTGTATTTTTTAAGGAAAATTATTATTTGTATTTTATTGTTGTTTATTTTCTCTTTTTTTAAATAAATTTTCTTTTTTATTATTAAATTCACTTTTGGATTTTTAGGAATAATTTTTTTTGGTATTTTTAAGAATAAAAATGTGTTTATAGTGTTTTTCACGTCTTATCCATAGCTTTATAATAGGAATTTAATTTTGTTATTATATATTATTTTTATTTATTTATTTGTAAGTTGATTGGTGGGTCTATTTAGGTTGTTTTAGTAATTTCCTTTTTTTATTTATTTTTTGTTTAGTTTAATCTTTTATTAACCTTTTGATTTTTTCTTTTTCTTTTTTTTCTATCTATTTCTAATTTTCAATATGAATTATAATTTTTTCACATATTTTTAATTTAACTGTAGTATATCTATATTAAAATTATCTTCTTTATATAATATTATTATACTATATATTATATTATATATAATATATTATATATATAATATATTTATGTTAATGATGCTAATGGATGATAAGAGAAGGGATGGGGGCCGCAAGACTTAGGTTATGGTCGCAGGCACTAAAGCGGGGCCCGCGGCCAATAGGGCTGAGGGCCTAGGGCATCTCAGTAATGGGTAGTTTCGGTGACAAAGGCGGACGGAAGCAGCAAAGCACAGCAGTAGGATTCAGAGGAACAGGTGGCGGATCAGGGCACCAGATGAAGACATCTGGCAAGGAATAGACGGATCGCTTTGGTACGTGGACGGATCACTTTGGAACGTGGATGCATCTAGTGGTTTCACGATTTCAACAGCAAAAAAGTGCTTGAGAACTTGTCTTCCGGTTGCCATAGCTGCTGCTCTCTCCGGCTTACCCGAGGTCTTTACCCTGTTACTGAAGACGGGAACGGCCCGTTTGGCGGTTTTAGCATTTAATCTGCTGCATTAAACATGGTCAACCCTAGTGAGGCCGTTGAACTCGACCCTGAGTCGGAAGACATTCTATCGGTATGGGGGAAGGATTTAACAGCATAGAATATTGAGCGGTTCTTTGGGACAAGAGGCCACCATGTGATCTCGAAACTAAAACCAGATCTGCAAGAGGTATGGAGGAACAGGACTTCGATCAGATTACTGGAAGAAAGTTTGGGGCTGGTAGTGCAGAACAATCAGGAGGCTCTTGGCCAATTCGAATCCCAGGAATCGAGAATCTAGAAGGAGGGTTACCCTCAGGTGGATGTATTCAGCGCTTTACAAGTAAGTAATACCAAATCCCTCCTTGCTCATTCTTTTACTGGAGGTTTTGAAGATGTGGTATTCGGCCATGGACCAAAAAACTGGACTTGGCATAGCTCGAGAGGAGGGCTCAAAACTAACCTAGGGTCAGTTGAGGTAGGAATATCGCTAGCCGTAACCAGATCTTCTATTGCAAGAGGTTTGGTAAACCCTAGTGTGATAACTGAGTCGGTGGAGGTGGGATCTGGAGAGGGATCGGGTCTACGAGAGGAAGGTCTGGTATTCAAACCTGATAAGCAGTCAGCAGAGGTGGGCTTAGCAAAAGGAGTTGACAAAGGAGCTAGAAACAGGGGTATTGCGGAAATTACTGCTACAGAGGCCCCCTCAGGAAATCCGCTAGTAGACAAGAACGATTTTTCGCAGCAAGCAGAAGCGACAAATGGTGCTGCTGTCACACAAGGTAGGGAGGAGGTCTCCGGCAAGAGGCAGAACGGGGATAAAATGAAGAAACATAAATTTATCAAGAAAAAGGAAATTGAAGCAAATCTAGTGCTGGGGATGGATGTTCAAATAGAGGAAGCTATTGGGGTGGCGAAATGCACTTTGGTAGGGCGAGCGAGGGGTAAGAAATATTCAGCCCAATTCATCCAAAATTGGGTGGATCAGCAATGGCAGGCGGCCCCAGAAAAATCCTTCAAGGTATCAGTTCTAACAAAAGGATGGTTCATGATGCAATTTGAGAAGAAGGAAATGGCGGACTGGGTTATGGGGAAAAATTGGGCCTTTGGCAACCATCCTGCACTCTTCAGGCGATGGACTCCACTGTTTGACGTGCAGCGAGAAAAGGTCGAATAATTCCCGGTTTGGGTACGAGTTCCTGGTCTGCCTCCTTTCCTTTGGTTGGATTTAGTTTTCAGGTCTATAAGGAATATGCTTGGCACTTATTTGGAAACAGATATGTCTTTCATTGAAACAAAGAATAAAGCCATGGCATGGATATTGGTCAGTCTTAACCCCAGAGAAGGCCTTGGGGGAAATATTAAAATTCAATACAAAGACCTCATTTTTGACCAGCCATTGGACTACGAACACTTGCCATTCAGATGTCACAGATGCCATGTGTATGGACATCTAGCAAGCGACTGCCCGTTGGGTTTTCGTCGCAGAAGGAAACAAAAGAGAGTCGAGGCGAAGGTGATAACAGCCGAAAAGGATAAAGATTTCAGGAATGATGCGGCTCAAGAGGAGGATGCCATGGAAGTGGATAGGAGTGAGAAGAAGAAGTCTTCAAAGCAGGCTCATCAGGAGATCCCGTGCCTGGAGATTGAAGAAGGAACACCTATCGGAATTGGGAATGCTGCCCCGGAAATCACAAAAGAATCGACTGCAACCCTCCTTAAAGACATGATGGGTATGCGTCTGGACTCTTATTTTCCTTCTATGCCTCCTCCTTGTGAAGTTAAAGATGCATGCCTGAATTCAAATTCTCATAGTCATTCATCTGTTGAACACACTTGTGTTGATAACATCACTTCATCTATACCCAAGATTAACCTGAACTGTGAAGAGGTTCTAAATGAAATCTGTGAAGTAAAAATCTCTCCTTCGAAACCGATATGCCATTATAACCTGTGCTCCCTTGACAAAAAACTGGTTTTAGGAGATCCAATCAGAGGTTTAGGCATGGATATATCCCATACCTCTTTGAGGAAATCTAGGGGTAGGAAGTCTTACCAGTCTAAGACTCAGGTGAAAGAAAAATTTGATGTGGCGGATGGTAAATAATTGTCGATTCCTGGGGTTCTTAGAGCGGCGAAACCCTGTGAGGGAGTGTCAAAATGATATTTCTTTCATGGAACTGTAGGGGTTTAGCCAGTAAACCCAAAAAATTGGCTCTGAAGGAGATGGTATAGCGTTGTAACCCAGATGAACTCATGTTGCAGGAGACTTTAGGCATGAGCTTAGAAGTTTCGTCATCTCTTTGTTCTACTCTCTCGGGTTGGCATTTTCAAGCCTTGGATTCCATTGGTCATTCGGGAGGCCTAGCTATAGGCTTCAGGGAAGGAAGACTGAAAGTAGTAAATTTGTGGGGGATGGATCATGTGTTGGGGATGGAAGCTATGTCCCCTGATTTCGACTTCCCTCTGATGATCTTAAATATTTACGGGCCATGCCAGGAGAGAGTCTCCTTTTGGAACAATCTCCTGTCTAATCAGTGATGAGAAGTCAAAATTTGGTGATAGGAGGAGATCTAAATTTCTCTATTGGGAATGTCGAGACTTGGGGACCTTTAGCCAGAGAAGACACACTATCAGATTTCTCCTTGAATGCCATTGATACGCATAATCTAATAGATTTAAACTTGTTAAAATTGAAACCTACATGGAGAACCGTAGAACAGGTGAAGCTAGAATTGCAAAAAGATTAGATCGTTTTCTTCTAGGTGAAGATATAGCTTCCAAAATTCTGATTTTCAGGCAATGGGTGGGAGAGGGGCGAAACTCGGATCATTTTTCAGTCCTTCTCGATTTTTCCAAGCCTCCCCTTAAGCCGGCAGCCCCCTTCAAATTCAACGCATCCTGGATGTAGGAGGAATCATTCAATTTTTTTTTTAAAGAAACTTGGCAATCCCAGTGTAGGGACGCCATGGAGGACAAGAGCTTTCTTTTCATGGAAAATTTGAAAATATTGAAGAAGGCCACTGTGGAATGGGCAAAGAAGAGGAAGCAGAAACAAAAATGAAGATTTAATCAATGTCAACTTGGAGCTTGGGGAATTGGAAAAACCTGAATCAGATGGCTATGAATCTCAGTAGTCGAAGGATAGGATCTTGCTGTTAGAAAAGCAGAGAAGTCAAATACTTCTGGACAGAGAAGAGGAATGGAGGTTGAAAATCAGGGCAATCTGGCTGAAGGCTAGAGATGAAAACACAATTTTTTTTCACAATTATGCAAAAGGGAGGAAGATAACGAATACCATCTGGAAGTTAAAGGACGAGGAAGGTAGAGAGGCCAATACCTTTGAATCTCTCTCGTTCATGGGGAGGAACCATTTCCAAAACTTATTCTTTGATCAAGGGGAGTTAACATTAACAGAGGTTATCAGAACAACCCAATGTTTTCCCCGGTATGTGGCGGAGGAAGAAGCCGAGAGTTTGATGGGAGAGGTCACAAAAGAGAAAGTGGAGAGTATTATAAAATCTATGGCCAAAGACAAAAGCCCTGGGCCGGATGGGTGGCCTCTAGAACTCTTCCATCATTTATTCGATCTAATTGGTTCAGAATTAACAGAGGTGGTTGAGGAATCCAGGAGAAAAGGTATGGTCTATTCGCCATTCAACTCAACCTTTATAGACCTTATTCCTAAGAAAGAAGATCCAGAATCGTTTGAAGATTTTAGGCCTATATCGCTTTGCAATAGAATTTATAAAATTATAGCTAAGGTGATTGATGTCCATCTAAAGCCAATTTTGTCTAGATGCATTTCAAATGAACAGTTTGGTTTTTTGGATGGACACCAAATTCATGAAGCCATTGCGGTGGATCGAGAGACAATTCATATTGTTAAACAAATGAAAAGAAAAGGAGCAGTGGTGAAAATTGATCTGTCAAAAGCCTATGACAGAATCAGCTGGATCTATCTTCGGATGCTGTTAACACATCTGGGTTTTAAAGTTGACTTTATCAATTGGATCATGGGATGTATCACCAGTGTCAGTTATGCGGTCCTTATTACTGGAGCAGCCTCTCCTTTCTTCAAAGGGCAAAGAGGGTTAAGACAAGGATGCCCTTTGTCCCCTTTGCTCTTCCTTCTAGTAGCAGAAGGATTGAGTCAATTAATTCTAAAAGCCAAAAAGGAAGGAATTTTAAAAGGTCTGAAGGTAGCAGTCAACTTGTAATTTTCGCACCTTCTCTTTGTCGATGACATCTTACTCTTAAGTAATGGGAACCAATCAGAAATCAAGGAGCTCAAGAAGATTCTTGAGCTTTTCATGAAAGCTATAGGGATGTAAGTGAATTATAGGAAATCACAGCTTATTCTGGAAGGCTTTAACAGGTAGGAGAAAAGCCAAATTACCTCAGTTCTACCCTTTGATGTTTATAAGCTCGAAGATCCTTTCAAATATCTGGGGTTTTGGCTAAAGCCGGATAGTTATAGGAAACGGGACTGGAATTGGTTGTTAGATAAGATTGAAGCCAAAATTTCTCATTGGAGCTTCAAGTGGCTTTCCAAAGCAGGAAGGCTAAATTTAATCAAATCAGTCCTTTTAGCAATTCTGGTTTACTAGGTTGCGTTGACTTGGGTCCCTAAAGGAATATTGGAAAGGATAAGAAGAATTTGTAGCAGATTTCTCTGGGCTAGATCAAAGGAGGATTCAGTGCTCCCCTGGGTCACCTGGGAGAAAGTGGCAAGACTGAAAGAATGGGGAGGGTGGGGAATAAAAGGCCTCACTACTTTCGGAACCTCCCTGGCGACTAAATCAGGGTGGAGAATTGTCAATATGGAAAATCTCTGGATGAAAGTGGTAAAGTGAAAATACATCGACCCCACCCCTCTAGAAGATTGGATAAGGAACCCAGATAAGAAATGAGGAAATGTGTTGGTAGTCTGGAAGGCGACTATAAAGGCCTTCAAGATTATTGAGCAAGGCTTGTCATGGCAGATTGGAAATGGTGAAAATATTCGAATAGGAAGGGACCCCTGGGTGGGGTGTAATGAGAATTTTGATTTGTCCCCAGGCCTGATTAGGCATCTAGAATCCAAAGGAATTATTTTCCTTAATCAGGTAGAGAAAATTGGTCACTCATCCATCTGGGGACAAGCATGGAAAACAAGAGAGGAATTGGACCTTCGGCCCCATTGGTGGAACAATTGGAAGGTCTACATACAAGAACTCTCCAGATCTAATGTAAGGCTTAAAGACAGACCAGATCACCTGGTGTGGGCTCACGCTGATTCTGGATCCTATTCCCCAAAATTTGGATACAAGTTCCTCATGTCAAAGAAAGGTTGGGGAGATCCGGAATGGTGGGCAAAGTCATTATGGAAGCTAAAGTGCCCTGCAAAAGCCAGATTCTAAAAGGAAAAGTCCCTACATGGGACATCCTCCAATCCAGGTTTAAGTCAGGGCCGGGAAGATGCTCTCTATGCAAAAATGACTCTGAAACTATAACACACCCTTTTATTGACTGTCCTGTAGTTAAAAAAGTATGGGTGGAGGTTGAGAAGCTTATTAAAAAACCGGTAGCCTAGGAAGGGGAAAACATCTTTGATGCATGGCACAAATGGTGGCACTTATATTTAAATGGGAAATTGCGGAATTTGCCTCTAATTATTTCTTGGGGCATCTGGATTGCAAGGAACAGATACATTTTTCTAGACAAGGAAACCCCTGTTGACTCTATTGCCATACAATGTACATCTATTTACTCAAACATACCCGATTCAGAGGAAGAAAGGATTCCCAGACAGGTTATAGAAGAACAAATCAAGGAAGGAGTGCCATGGGCTTATTTTGATGGAGCTTCTCAGAATAACAAAGCTGGAGCAGGATTAATCATCCATTTAAACGAAATACAAACTCTAAAAGCATCCATGGGCTCAGGCAATGGCTCAAATAACTTCACAGAATTATCTGCTCTAAAGCTTCTCTTATGTTGGCTTATACACAGGAACATCTTCATAGTTTAGATTTTTTGGGGATTATTTAAATGTTATCAAATGGGCAAATGATCAAAGCAGATGTCAAAATTATATCTTGTATCCTTTATTAGAAGAAATTCAACATTTAAAGTTGCTTTTTAATATTTTCTCTATTCATCACATTTACAAGGAGCGCAACGATTCAACAGACAGTCTTTCTAAAGAAGGTCTACAACAAGCTTTGGGCAACTGGAGAATAGTGGAGGAATACAATGGAGAAATCCATGTCTCGTACTAGCCTCCTTATGTATAGATTGCATACCTCTGAAGACTTAGCAGACTGGTCAAAGTAGTTTCTTTTTGTATAAGGTGGAAAGGGTTTCTTTTTTGTAAAACTGTTTCGTGTTTTATGCATGACTTGGGCATCTTTTTTCTGTTTGGGTTGTTTTTCCTCGATAGAGGAGACCTGGGAAAAAGATGCTTGCTGCAGTTTTTTATTACCATGGATTTTAAACATATGGAAATCTGTTGGCTCTTTTTTTATGATGCTGAGGAAGGGAGCTATTTTCCTCTTTAGAGGAGGCTCACGTTATGCTCAGGAAGCTCTATCTCTCTTAGCTGAAGGAAGGAAGAATAACCTTTCTTGTAGAATTTTATGATGCTCAATCATACAGCAAAAAGGAATGCTTTGGCATATGATATGTAACTTTTTATTATGTTTATAAAAAGTTCATTTTTTTTCCTTTGGAAAAAAAATATATGTATGCTAATATAAACAATATGAGTTAATCATATTTATTAATTTTTGGTGATGGCATTCAACAATACAATATTTTATTAGTTGTTTTATTTTTGTGATGAATCTTTGTCTTTTTATTTTTTTTTGTTTAATTAAACTATATCTATGCCAAGCCGCAAGTACTAGCTACTATGTAGCCCTTGTTTTATTTTTAAATTGATTTTTCTTTTCACACATATAATTACAATGTTTTTCTCAAATTTCCAAATATAAATTCTTTAAAAAATAAATAATTAATATATACTTTTTTTAAGGAACGAGTAAAGGATTTATATTAAAAAACGTTGGATTAGAGACTAGAATCCTTACATAGCTTTTCAAATACAATATTTTTGCTATAATAGTCTATTCAAAAAACTTGATAACTCTTAGGCTGCAATTCCATCTTAGTATGAAAATATGTCCACTATATACTCTACTAAAAGTTCCTAGTAAAAGCAAAATCTAGATTGTATCATAGGAAAACATATTTTTATAAAACCACCTACAGATGCGAAGGACCAAACTTAGCATTGATTTTTACCATTGACATCATACCGCCCCGAGTGGTGGGTTCTTCTCCTGCTCACTGCGACAACAAAGCCAATAGTGCCCTTAGTCACCAACACGTTTCCATCTCTGGAGGCCTCCAAAGAAGACATGCGAACACCGAGCAAGTGCACATCCTCCCAAATATTATCCATTAATTGTTCCATTTTGGCTTGATTCATGAGCAGTTTAATTGTTCCATTTTGGCTTGATTCCTGAGCAGTTTAATTGTTCCATTTTAGCTTGATGCTTGAGCAATTTTGTTTCCAGGAAAAGCTACAAAGCATTTCACTGCCTCTCAATCATGTCTTCAAGATTTTGAATTGAAACTAAAGGAATCTGAGATGGAAAATGGGTTTCCAAAACAATAAGGATGTGAGGGTATATAACATTACGCCTGGTCCCATCCCTTAATTCATTTTATGACTCCAACTACTAGCTCTGAATTCATACTTATCAGGGCAAGGCCTTATGAATTGGACATCCCTCATCCAAGACCAACATTACTTGTTCCAAGGTGGCACCCTTCTTTTCTAATGAATCTACCACTGAATTGAGGTTTCTTCTAATATGATAGAATTCCACACTGTCAAATTTAGTAATTTGGAGACTTATCCTATGTAGAATGAGAATTTGAGTTTTCTCTGAGTTCTCTTTTAGCTTGACCACTTACAATCATTGAGACACCAAAGATAGATAAGTGCTACATTTCCCTTGAAATTGCCAAGTCTAGTCTTTGCTATAATGCTAGATATTCAATCTTGTTGTTAGTTGAAGTTCCTAGACCCCAAGCATACTGGATCTCTCTTTCTTCATCGAGGTGAAAAATAACCCCTCCTGCTCCAGTGTCCTCATTTTATATTTATTTATTTATTTATTTTTATATAATTTAAACTATAATTTTTTTGTTAAATGTAATTTTATTGATAGTCTTTTTAAACAATATATAATATTACTTTAAATTTAATTTGTAAGTTTATTTTAATTTTAAGATTAATATACCGCATGCATGGTAATTACACATTAAGTTTTGCACTGTATTAGTTTTTCTTTGACCAAAAATTTATGTGGCTTATCCATTGTTTAACCTTGGGAATTCATTTTTTGTTATTTTGTTCTTATTATTTAAATTTATTTATGTTTAAGGCGATTTGTTAAGGTCTTATTATGGATTGTTTAGTAACTCCATCTATTAGTTACTATTTTTATTTTAGTTTTATTTCCATTTTATTTGACTTTTTTTTTTTTTCATTACATAAATTAAATAATTGTTTTCCTTCAATTTCAATTTAAGATGACTACTATATATTAAAAACATATTTAGAAATTTTATTATAAAAAATTAATAATATAATAAAATAAAAAAAGCACACACAATATATGTTAAATAAAAATATTAGTTATCAAATTTCTTAATTTTTGGTGATGACATTCAACAATACAATTTTTTGTTGAGTTGAGGCTTCTGTGATCCATATCAGTATTGAGAAGAATTTTTCAGCGAACATCACATCATAATTCATTTGTTGATGCGTTTTGAACCGACAAGTGTGGTTTATCGTTAGGACAAATTGAAAACCCAGATTTTTTATTAGTTGTTTTGTTTTTGTGGAACTTGTCTTTATTATTTTTTAGTTTAATTAGGCTATATTTAAGATAAGCAACAAGTACTATCTACTATGTAGCCTTTGTTTATTTTATATTTTGTATTAGTATTTACGTTTTTATTTTAATTTTTTGCTTTTAATTTTAAAGTCCCCTTTTTTTTGGGAAAATTTTATTTGGAATTTAATAAAAAAGTAAATTATTTTTTTTAGTTTATTTTTGGTATATTGGCTTTTCTTTTTTTAAATAAATATGTATTTTATTTTAATTTTTATTATTTATTATAATTAGTATTTTTAGAATAAAAAAAGTGTTTATTTGATTTTGAATTTGATTTTTCTTCTCAACACCATATACTTATAATTGTTTTTCAAAATTTTAAATATAAATTCTTTAAAAAAAACAAACATAATAATATATTTTTTATTTTTTTAATCAACGAATAAGGGATTTATATTCCTTATATTACAAACGCTGGATTAGGGACCCTAACCTTTTCATAGTTTTTCAAATACAATTTTTTTTTGCCATCAACTATTAGAAAAACTTGACATCTCTGAGGCTGCAATTTCATCTTAATATGAAAAAGTTCCAAGTAAACGACAAAATTTACATAGGAAAAACATATTTTTATAAAAAACACGACCTATCAGTTTCAAAGTCATAATAAACTCCGGGGAGCCGAGGAGTTCAAAATATAGGTGGAACTGAAACCATTCCAAGAGCCCAATTTCCATAGGAATGGCGTCGGATAAAGGAGTTAATTCCATACTACAAAATAATTTAAGAAAAAAACATATTTATATGAATATTTGATTAAAAAATTCTGCCACCTATCATCCATGATGGCAAATAGTACCGTCATATGCGCTCCGTCTGCCGCCCTATTGAGTTTTGAATTTTTCCATAGGTTCATGGTTAGGCATTATATGTT